>JAOTQE010051173.1:0-21059 GCA_025631205.1 Nesometra sesokonis
CTTATTGTGGTCGCCGTTGGCGGCGCTACATATATTACGAAAAACGACCATATAGAAGCGACTTGGAGCAAGTCTACATGGAAACATGCCTGTTTTATATGGGCCATAACACTATTTTTTGTAAATACATATATCTCAATTTATCATCAGTTTTCTGTCAAAGCATTCATTTGGAAAATTTATCTAAATTTTCCTGGATGGAGGACTAGTGATGTTCAACAGCTTGTTAGGTATATTTAGATCTGGCTGTTTTTCTTTAAATTGATATTAAAGATTTTCGCTACAGAATTTTGTATCTCATCTAAGTTTCAGTCATTACCCCACCCACTGCATTACTCTTATTTCACTATTTTGCCTATTAAACAGTTTTTAAAATATTTCAATATCTTGAACATTTAAAACATGTTTCGAATTGTCTTAAATTAATAAAGCTGAGGCATAGCTGCAGTATTTCAAGGAAAAGACTCACACCCCATCCCCATGTTGGTTTGAGATGTGCTTTTCTAATACAAATCACTCAATTGATAAATTCGTAGACTAAAAGAATTTTAATAATTATTAGACTTTTCCTTTTCAAGAATAAAACTAAAAAAAAAAATGTATGCAGGTAACTAATCATGTTTATTATGTTTGAAATGATCAACAGATAAATTTCCCAAGTAATATATTTTTTGGGTGGGTTTTGAAAAGAATGCCCTTTTATTTATGATATTTTCTTTTATTCATGTTTTCGTACCATCAAATTTTGTTTTTGTTGCATTTGGTTTGGCATCATTGGGTTTGGTGTCATTGTGTTTGGTGTCATTGGGTTTACCATTGGCGGCCTACCACCTGGTTGAATCTTCAATCCCATTCCTACTGGTTGTTGCTGTTGCCGTATCTGTACTTGTTGTATGTTTGGTGTCTGTTGCTGTGGGGTGGGATTCATTGTGGCTTGAGCAAAGCTTGGCGCCGGTATGTTAGGTGGCGTATTTGCTGGAGCTGAAAAACAAAGTAAATATTTGAGAAAAAAAATCTAAATCTAAAACCAAACATGTTTTGGTATTTAGACTTGATACAAGTCTCCAGTTATCTTTTCACTGATGTTAGGAAGAGAGGCATCAAAAATTGTAATTGTTTAATTTTATGAAATATAGCTTATGAATTATTGGAAGTGGCGATATAGCTTGGTGGTTAATTTTATGAAATGTAGCTAGTGCTGTAGCTTGGTGGTTGAAATGCTTGCCTTCCAATTTCAAGGTCCTGGGTTAGAACCTGGCTGAACGCTAGGTTAATTCCCACGACTTAACAACACCACTCCCTAAGCCTCATAATGAGACTTGGTTTACAATGTATGACGTAGATCCTGTAAGTTGCTGTTGGATGTGACACGCAATAGAAAAAAATATAATAATTAGAAATAGAGACATATTGATTGCAAAGCATGGGTCATTAGAAAAAAATTATGTCTTCTTTGTCATACCATATTTTGATAAACCAATCTCATATTGGTGCTACAAATGTAAGCCAGAGAAGTAAAGTCATATTAGCCAATGAAGCATTTACATTATCCAGGTGATTACTCAACCAAAAGCATTGACATGGACATGACGTGACACCAGGAATTCCTGGTGTAAACAGCCAAATTTGCTAATGCTTATCACGTTTCAAGACCATTAAGACTATTTTCCGCCATACCAATGTAATCTGGTCTATATATCTGGGTATATTTATTCAAAACAAGAAACATTACAAAAACAGTTCATTGCAGCATATGCTAAATTGAGAAACTGAATGTGTACATTTATAATATTCCTATGTACAAAATAATAAACATAATTACTAAAACATTAAAAAGATAATCATAAAAATTGATATTAAATTACTCTGCAGTTCACTTTGTTTCAGATGGCTGGTCTATTAAACACAAATGCTTGTGCCAGAGCGTAGTGACATAATATGGGTAGAATCATTTAATGGGAACCAGTTTTGAAACCGTTCACTGTTTGCAGCTTTTTTTGCAAATTCTGTACATAGCGAGACCCTGCGGTCCTCCAATCGTTCCAGCCCAATCGTTCTATTCTCTACACTAATAAGCATTAAACATAGTTCTTGCGCATCATGGTATGCACAGGGCATAGTATTTTGCCATTTGGTTTCTACTGTAGATTTAGACTTTTTACAAAAACAAAGCAAATTTTTAGCATCCATCCAAAAAATCAAGTTCTGTTCTTATTTAACATTTTTAATTGTTAGAAATAATAAAATGACATAAATATGGCAAATAGTATTAAATTGATAAATCCTAATCAAATATAGTCACTCTAGAAATGTTTATTTTTCTTTTTTCAAGAAATATAATTCAGAAGGCAATTTATATCTATTAAAATTAACTTGTAAGTTGATCCTTCACACAAGGGAATGCAATAATGTATTGAAAGGAGCCTATGCTGAGCTTTAATTTGATACCAAACTTGACATGTTTATATGATCTTAATTTTTATCAAATTCTATAGTATATAAAAAAAATGGGCGTGGCCAAAATGACGTCATTAAATTGTTCAAATTTTTGGGCAACCCTTCTGGGATTGATAGTTTCACCCCAAAGAAGTTTGGTATTTTTGTCACAAAGTGCAATAAAAAAGTGCTAACTGACCCCACTACAACATTAGAATATTGTTAACTTACGTCTGTTCTGCCAATCCATAGCTTGTGTACGAGCTGTGATAAGAGCAGCGTCTGCAGCCTGTTGTGCTCCAGGTGGCACACTGGTAATTCCTACAGGATTTGCCTTGAGGAAATAAAAGTAATAGATATATCTTCCATATCTTTATTTCAAAACACATAGAATACAGTCTACAAAAATTATACCTATTAAACCTGGGTGCCAGACGTTAGAGGAATATTCAAGGACAGGGCGGATGTATGACCTGTACACCGCAACAAGATTGTAATTCCACTGAGATGGATGGACAAACAATTACAATTTGGCAGGGGTGATATTGTAATGGGTATGCACCTACTGTACAGTAATTCAGGCTGTGGAACAAGTTTCCTAAACAACATATACACAAATGTTGTGGACTAAACGTTCCGGTACATCTTTTGAGACAACTACTGGTTCACAAAGTCCCTGGTGGTGGTCAGTTGATGGTAGCACAAAGATTAAATACAACAAGTGACCAAAACTGAAATAGCAAGTTTTTTTTTTAAAGTACACCACTTGAAAAAAATAACTCTGTTAACATGGTAGATAACGGTAGTGACAAGGTAGTTAACAGAGTTAACCCTATAAAAACTACCATATCAAGGGATACTACCAAGGATATGGTCAGAAATGCTCTAAAGTATATATAAGAAAATACAGCCATTATTTAGAATAAACTTTAAGGCATTAATAACATCAAGAGACAGGGTAATTATATAATACCTTACTAGGTAGTTCTGTGTTGCTAGGTAGATCTCCCTAGTAATTTAACATGGTAGATCTATCTAGTCAGAAGGTGTTATTTTTTTCAAAGGGCAACATCAAGTACTTAAGACCAAATGATACACATTTTAAAATTGTGATTTTATAATGTCCTTCATATAGTTATACTTCAGCATTCATGTGCTTTTTCTATTCAAATGAGGAATGGCATAGAAAAACCACCAAGTTGTTGCACAGAAGATTATTGATAAATAAGCCAATAAACAGAAAATACAAACAAAGGAAAGTTTAGTATATTTTGCCCAATAACTTCAGTTATGGGTGTCCGATTTTAATAACTGACACCTCATTTTAAAGCTTACAAAAAGTGTAATATGGTTGTAAGACTAACTCTATTTTCAATTTTCCTACAACTTGTTGGTTTTGCCGTGACATGCCTCATGTATAAAAAAGGATGTTTAATTAATAATAAAAACAAATGGCTGAAATACTACTCAGAGATCAAATTGGTCTTATGAGATAAGAGGACATCAGCCAATTGACCTTTTCATGTTTCTTTACATGTACTACCCCAGTGATTGAAATTAACGCCTATGAAGCACAACAGATTCCATGTTGTAGCTGCAATCAGTGCATATGGCATTGTATTTCACAGGTACCCACTTGTACTCCTAGATGGAGAGAAGCCAAAGAATACAAACAACCAGCCACACTGAGCTTCAATCTCTCAACTTTCATGTTGGAAGTCTGAACAACAACTACCCAATTGCTGTGCCAATGAATGAAAAGAAGTCTTTGCTAGTTTCTTTCAGTTCTAAGCTCTTATTTATAACAGTAAATCTACTATGGATAAGACCTGATGAACAGGAGGAATCAAAAATACCAAGCTTTAGTGAATATCAAACTCTTTCTAGAACCTTTCTACCCATTAGGGGTTCCAGGAACCTAACTTGCTAACCCTTATTTATATACTTGGGTTAAAAAAGTAATGTTTTACTTACATCAAACGGTGGTTTGATGGTAACATTTGGTTGAGGTGCAGTGGACGTTGCAGCTAATCCTGGTACTGACTTTGGCTGTGGAATTGCTGTTGTTGGTTTAAATGGCATACCACCGACATTCTGTTGCTGTTGCTGGAGTTGTTTAGCTCTTACTTGAGCAATACCAGGCCTTAGTGTGTTTGGCTGATGTGGCATCATGGGTGTTGGAGGTTTATTTATATTACTTGTTTGGATTGCCAGCCTTGGTCTGTTACTCATAACGTCAGGTCCTTTTGTGCTTGTAATATTTTGCCTTGGCTGGGACATGCCTTGTAAACCAGGTCTATTTATCATGCCTGGATTAGTCATACCTTGGTTAGCCATACCTTGGTTAGCCATACCTTGGTTTGTCATACCTTGGTTAGCCATACCTTGGTTTGCCATACCTTGGTTAGCCATACCTTGGTTAACAATACCTTGGTTAGCCATACCTTGGTTTGCCATACCTTGGTTTGCCATACCTTGGTTAACTATTCCAGTATTTGTCAAACCTTGGTTAGTCATACCTTGATTAGCCATACCTTGGTTAGTCATAGCTTGGTTAACCATACCTTGGCTAACCATACCAGTATTTGCAATACCTTGGTTGGTCATGCTTTGGTTGGCCATACTAGTATTTGCCAAACCTTGGTTAGTCATACCATGAGTAGCCATACCTGTATTAACCATACCCTGGCTTGTCATACCAGTATTGGTCATGCCTGAATTTGCCATACTTGTATTGGAAATAACTGGATTAGGTATTCCAGAATTTGACATTCCAGAATTTGACATTCCAGAATTTGACATTTGATTGCCAGATATAGGGTTCGGGGTTGACACTTGCATGTTCATACGTTGTTGCCCAGGTTGTGTTTGGAACGTGTTGTATGGTTGTGTCGTAGCAGTTGCCATGCTAGTGTGACTCTGAATCACCTGTGGTTGAACCTTTGCAATAGCTTGGGAAACTTTCGCTTGACTGTTCGTTTTCATTACCAAATTTCCCTGCGAGAACTGACTTTGAAGCTTGTTTGAATTTGCAATTCCTGAAAATAAAAAAAAATCATTTATATATAAATTAACAAGAGATATTTTCAGTAAATCCTGTGTAACATCTAGATCCTTCATTCAATGGTATTTAAAGTTGCTACATATTTAGGTAATATTTTTTATGATTTAATGAAAACCAGTCAACCAATTAAGTTGAGTTAGACAATTAGTTATTGGAAATTATAACAAATTTAGGTTAAATGGTTTGTCTCAAAATAGGGACAAACATACATACTGTCTGTGTTTTTCCATACTGAAACATACCCCAAAACAATAATGCAAGCATTTATCAATCTCCATCTACAATTATTGTTTTAATTGGTGAAATTATGTTATGTAGGTTGAGTACAACATCCGAATTCCCACCATAAAATTAAGTTTTAAAAAAATTGATAGAATATGTAACTTGAAGACTCAGGCATTGTTCTAGGGGTGGGGGTGGGGTAGTGGCACAGCCAACGTGCGCCCCTATTATCGGCAAAATGTAGTTGGGCACCCCACTATACTAGGAGGGCCGGGATTAAAATTGACACCAAAATAAAAAATAGACATACATTTGGGCCAGAACAGGGTATGCAGAACACGCAAAATGGTGAAATAACTTTTTTTGTTTGTCAAAATCAAACCAGCAACCATGCCCACCAATACCTGAAAAAGTGCAACCCCCCTTTCGCCGGTACCTGGATCCGCCCCTGTGACTCAACTGCAAATTTGAAATAGCCATGATATAATTAGTGATATAATGCGGATTTGTTTACAATTTTTTGTATGAGGGAGCTGAATCTATTTGGTAACAAATACAAAACCAGGAAATACAGCAGAATCAGCTAATTATTCAGTTGTTATATACGCACAAGAACGAGATCCATTGTGTGATGCATGGAACAGTAAATTTACAGAATTCCTATGGAATTTCATAGGCTGGATACCAAGTAACAAGGCTACACCTTGTAGGCCTAGAATAGACCAATACACCAGCCTAATTTTACGTTTAATTAAAAAACTAGACTAAAACAGAAGAACAAAACATAACAACAGTCCTCCCACAATTTTAGACAATTAGCAATGGTTGACCGAAACATAATTCACATGTGCAATAATGATGTAAAGTTTCTAATCTAATGGTATTACCAGTATTAGTATTGTTTCCAGGAACCTTAAATCCACTTGCTGTAGAAACTTGCGTTTGTGGTGAGCTAATACCAATGTGTCCACCTGCTGGTCTTGGGCTTAACACCTGTGTTCCACCACCTGCAATAAAAACATGTTATTCTGTAAAATGTACAAACAGAAACTATAGTCACTATATTTTGTTGATTTTGACCTAGTTATAAATATTCTATTTCAAATTAACACTACCAATTTTAGAAATCATTCTTTGTAAAATTATTAATCCCATACATAATTGGCTACTATAGTACCCCAGCTTTGTTTACACCCAGAAGATAGGTAGCAAAGTTAGAAATTAACATATTAATTAGAAGCCAAACTTACCCCTATAACTGCAATAAACATAACCTATTAATATTACAAAAATTGTTTATTTGAATGTTGAAAAGACAATAAGCAAGATAAAATAATTATATTTAAAGTTTGTTAACTGCATTTGAAAATATCAACATCTGATCGGATGATCTTTGATAAAAGTTTTTTGAACTTTTGATTGTAGTATGATAAGATGATATTAAAAGTGTGTTAAACTTTTGCAATGTAAGTATAAAGCAACAAAAACAATAAGAAATTGTTAATATTTGTGATGGTAAAAATACAAGGCATGACCATAAACAAATGAAATTAGTTGTACTTAAAATGAAAATTACGCTTGATGAAAAATATTTCAGATCAACAGACTAATTGAAATTCCAACATTGTCCTTAGTTATAAATATGAGGCGCAACACGACAAAACCAGCAAGTTGTATGAAAATTGAAAATTGAGATATTGTTAAAACTATATTATACTTTTCGCAAGCTTTAAAATGAGGGGTCAATCATCAAAATTGGACATCTATTACTGAAGTTGTCTATATTTCCTGTTGTTAATTTGCTTATTTCTCAATAACTCCCTGTGTGACAACTTGGTGGTTTTGCCATGACTGGCCTCATATAGTTGGACATTAGGTACTATCCGATGGGAAAAAAACATTCTGGAATTTACTTGTATCACTTTTTGTATATTAACATTTTATTTTAAAATTTAAACCATTATTTCTTCTGTGTTTATGTGCAGCATAGAGAAACCATGTGTTTTTTGCTATTGCAAGTCCTCAACCATTACCATATTTATGCCTTGGTAAAGGTTAGTTTAGCACATTGACAGCCAGGTCCAACTGCATATATGTAATGTAGTTTGATTTATATAGCGACTTAAACTACAGTATATAGTCTTAAGGCCCTGTGGACTGGACACGTTTGTATGACTTTTTACTCCCTTAAGTGTAATGGGTAATTCCATGGTCGCGGACTGACATTTAGTAGCCTACAAAAACATTTAATTAGATAATTAACCAAATTTGTTTATGAAATCTATGTATTATTATTATTTAAAATATTCATCTAGTACAGGCCTTTAATTTCCATGAATTAAAATTTTGTTCATTGACTACAAATATTTTAATATTAATACAAACGAAGTTGTTAATTAATGAGATCACATTTCATTGTTAATTAATGAAATTCTAAGTAAAAACCAAAAATAATGAAAATTCAATTCATTAGCTTCAATTTGATATAAAACTTTGATGACAATAATCATTTTTAAAATTTGATAGTTGTCAAAAAAATTCATGGAATTGCCCTAATGCAATGTCATATTGGCTTGTACATGCACTCTTTCGTACGTCCACGACAGGGGTCGTGTGTGGACCAGTACGCCTAAACCCTACTCATATCGAAAGAATAGTTTCAAGATGCTGTGGAATGAATATTACATATGCGTATTACTTTCTTCTCTCCTAAGGGTCACATCATGTTATGCAGCAAGCACTGGCTTGTACGTGCGGTCACCAGGGCACCTCCTACTCGTCTTGAAAGATGAACTGGGTTATTTTTAGTGCACACAAGCCATTTGATACACAAGCCTATGGTTTATATCACCTATATACAGTAAGAAAACTTGTTACACTACAAAAACCATCGTGCATGAGAGCTATGCTGTTATTTTTTCAAAGGTTCACAGTTCCCCTTCTATTACTGCTCAACCATATGACTTACTGTGTCATGGGTACAAGTTCACACAAGTTCATGCCTTGGTGTAAGATTAAAATAATAAAAAACAGTTGCACTATGGTCAACAAATGAAATTGCTTTTGATAATCTGAAACCATGCATTGGGTAGGAGTAATAGGTGGCAACATTGGCACCAGTGATTTCTAATAACAGGTAACAATCATAGCATTTATTCTTTTTTTTTGTAGGATTTAGTAAATAATTTAAATGAATAATAAATATAATATAACACATGAAAATTTGCCTAATTTGAATCCAATGTGACATTGAAGAAAATTTTAACAGAAAACATCAAGTTGGCATAAAAATTAAATTTGATTTGAAAATAATTTGACTTGTGCAAAGACGTCTTAGGCAAGTTTAACTGTATTGAAAGTACAGAACAAAGAAAATGGAAATAACAAGCAATCTGGCATAAAAATTAAATTTGACATAGAAATAATTTTAAAGTAGGCAAAGTCTATTTAGGAAAGTTAAACTGTATTTTAAGTATAAATGGAAACAACAGGCAAAAATTGCATTCACCTCAACAAAGAAATTTTAAAATACAATAGAACACAAATAAAGGGTATGTTCAGAATCACAATTTAATGGTAGTGTATGCATGGCATAAAATGTTCTATTAGAGTAAGGAAGTGGATTGGCATAAACCACCTGCTGCAACAGAGTTGGTGATATCTAGGCTAGCAGGAAGAATTAGAATAACAAGAGCCAGTTACACTACAGCGATTCTCTCATTCAAGTAACAAAAATTCAATGACTAGTCAACAAAAAAGCTGCAGAGTTTTAAATTTATCTTTCCTAGCATTAAATCAAGCTTTTGTGCCTGAACACTTCATTATTAAAGAATGGATTTGTTTACGCCGTGCATTAGTTACTCAACCACAACTCTGTGTGTCTGAACAAAACCTTATTAAATAGCGAACCTGCAGTAGTTGTAGAGGGCTTTGAGAAGCCTGTAGTGTTGGTATTGGATAGACTGTTAGCAGTAGTACTGTTCATTGGAGCCACTTTAGCAACAGGGGTACTGACTGTTGTCTTAGCTTGAGAATTGTGAGTGTCCATACTGATCTGTGAGGATTGTTCTGTGGGGAATAGACAAGACAGAAAATGAAAATTTGAAAAATATTAGGGCTAGATTATGAATTAATTGTGGCTCCCATTAACGACTTTCCTACATCCCAATACAGGAAAAGTGAAAATAAAACAATCAAAATTTGACTTATGGCTTGACAGGAAACAGTCAAGCTGACAACCTGATACTAGATACTAACAAAGAGTAATCTATAAGGATATGTCATTTACAAATAATTTTCCCTTGTACAAGCCAATAATTAAAAGTTTGCTTTACTGTTATTTTACTATAAAGTAGAACCATAAATGAATAATTTTACAAACTCTAATTTATGATCAAAATGGTAAAAACTCTTCAATGTTTGAGCAAACAATTGCCATTTAGTATCTGTATTCCTTAAACAAGGTCTTTTCAACAATGTAACAATGAACAATGAAAAGAGGGAATAACAAAAAAACAAATAAAATTGGCCCTAACTACACTTCATAGTCTTTTGAATCGGTATTTCATGTAAAAAAATTGTCTACATTACAAAAGAAAAGAATGTTGACATAAAAGTAATGATTTTTGCAACATTTTTTTTTAAACTTTATAAACAGTTGTCAAGCAAGCATTCGTCAACATCAAGCAAACCAAGAAATTATACTGCAGTCAGCATTGGCCAATACAAGCAACATAGACAGGTTTAGCAAGCATTGAATATATAATGGAAAATATCACGGGTAACATTAAAGGAAAATAAACATAATATATACAAAAATGTGTACAAATCAAAACATCTCATAAAATACTGAAGCATCTTTCAACTACTGCAGAATATCACAAATTACTGTAACATCTAAAAATTTTTGTAACATCATAGACTAAAACTACAGAATCTCATAAAGAAAAGCAACATCTCACACACTAAGGAAGAATCTACTGCAACATTTCAGAAACTACTTTAACATCTCACAAACTATGGCAGAAGCTCACAAACTAAGGTAAAATCTCACAGCTACTAAAACATACGACAATCTATGACAGGGTTTCACAATCTACTGTATGGAAAAGTTTACTGCAGCATCTCACAAACTACTGCAGCATTCCACAAACTATTGCCAACTTTTCAAATTCAGAACTTAAAAAATGACTGTATACACAAACTAACTTAGAAACTACTGAAGGACCTCACAAACTACTGCAGCATCTCACAAAATACTGCAAGATCTCACAAACTACTGCAGCATCTCACAAACTACTGCAGCATCTCACAAACTACTGCAGCATCTCACAAACTACTGTACCATCTCACAAAATACTAAAAGATCTCACAAACTACTGCAGCATCTCACAAACTACTGCAGCACCTTACAATCTACTGCAACACCTCACAAACTACTGCAGCATCTCAAAAACTACTGCAGCACCTCACAAACTACTGCAACATCTCACAAACTACTGCAGCATCTCACAAAATACTGCAAGATATCACAAAATACTGCAGCATCTCACAGACTACTGCAGCATCTCACAAACTACTGCAACATCTCACAAACTACTGCAGCATCTCACAAACTACTGTAACACCTAAAAACTACTGCAGCATCTCACAAACTATTGCAGCATCTCACAAAATACTGCAAGATCTTACAAACTACTGCAGCATCTCACAAACTACTGCAACATCTCACAAACTACTGCAGCATCTAAAAAACTACTGTAACACCTAGAAACTACTGCAGCATCTTACAAACTACTGCAGCATCTCACAAACTACTGCAGAACCTCACAATCTACTGCAACACCTCACAAACTACTGCAGCATCTCAAAAACTACTACAGCATTTCACAAACTACTGCAACATCTCACAAACTACTGCAACATCTCACAAACTACTGCAGCATCTCACAAACTACTGTAACACCTAAAAACTACTGCAGCATCTCACAAACTACTGTAGCATCTCACAAACTACTGCAACATCTCATAAACTACTGCAGCATCTCACAAACTACTGCAGCATCTCACAGACTACTGTAGCATCTCACAGACTACTGCAGCATCTCACAAACTACTGAAGCACCTCACAAACTACTGCAGCATCTCACTAATTACTGTGTACATCTCACAAACTACTGAGGCATCACATGAACTACTGCAACATCTCACAAACTATTGCAGTATCTAACAAACTACTGAAGCATCTCACAAACTACTGAAGCATCACATAAACTACTGCAACATCTCACAAACTACTGCAGTGACCTAACAAACTACTGAAGCATCTCACAAACTACTGCAGAATCTCACAAACTACTGTAGTATCTCATACTAGAATCTTATAAACTACTGCAGCATCTCATAACTACTGCAGTATTTTACAAACTAATAGTAATGCAGCATCTCACAAACTACTGCATCATCTCACAAATTACTGCAGCATCACAAACTACTACTACATCTTAAAAATCTACAGTACTGCAAAATACACACATGAGCAGTTTTCTTTCCAAGCCTTATCATTAAACTTAAAAATGTCAATCTCGCATAATGAACACCAGCAACATGTATTTGATATGAATCATAAGCAAATTATGTTAAAATCACACATGATAATGACAAGACCCACCTTTTAATTGAAATCCTCTTAGCAGTACCATATGATGAGGGTCAACTGAGTAATCCTTCATAGATGTCATCTGAACATCACCCAAGGCTCTCTCAAACAATCGTTGTAAAGGATACAACTTCCTGGGACTGACAACAGACAAGTTTACACCATGCTATAATATGGTAAGAAATTCAAAAAGTAGTATTAAATTTAGTTACCAGCATTAAGTTATAAATCTATACCTCAAATTCAAAAGCATAATTTAACTTCCTGCAAAATTGCCCTTGAAAAAAATTTGGGGATGAGATGCCCATATACACATTGTAATCATTAGGCCAACACAAATTTGAAAACCTATGTTAGAAACCCACTCTACAAGCGGTTTTTGAGCTATTGATACCTCATTAGCCACCCAACTTCCCCTCTCCCCCGAGCAAACACAAGGAAATTTCAGAATTAATAGCATAAGGATGTTAAGCGCCACTTAAATCTGCCATTGTTACCATGTAGTTGCATGTTATTATTGGTCATGTGACACAACAAATTTTCCCACAAACCAGTAGATATGGTACAGTAATTACTTAATTGTTTGCTAATTTATTAACCCAAACATTTCATATGATGCTAGTGCATGTAAAATGTTGTAAGATGAGATTTTGATTAATTCTTATGCGTTAAAAATCAATACCATAGCCATCGTCTAGCATACAGAAAGTATAGTGCTAAAATGTGTTCAAATTTTCAATCGTCATTTTCTCAAATTAGCAAGTTTGAAAATTCGTCAGCTTGTGGGAGGAGCTAGGTTTCATCATACTATCTGTACTTTCACCGAATCTTTCTTGATTATTTATAATAAATAAATGTATTACCTCAGCCATTTTGGTAGCAACTTGGTCTGCTGTGTACCCCATATAGCGTGGACCTTCCATGATTGGGGCCTCAAAGGGTGGGGTGTTACAGAACAATACACACTGCTGCTTATAATTTATCCTGAAAAAAAAAAAAATCCAAAATATTAAAAGAAAATCATCTGATAAAATAGTCAATAATTTAACCACGGAAGTTTATACCTCCATATTTTACCATAAATCAAAACAATTAGGTTTTTTTTCCAAAGAACATATGTTATCACTGGTATAAAATTTTAAATCTCTGTGAGACTTGGTTTAAAAAGCTTGAGAAATTCTCATCCTGTAGGGAAGAGAAAACTCGCTGCTGGATGTGACACAAAAAAAAAATAAGCACCACAGTAGTAAAATGAAAAGTGGTACAAATACAGCAATAGTGGGTCTGTCAAGTTCTGAACATAATATAACATGTGCAAGAATAGGAAGTGGGTAAATCAATTTCTATGACAAGGTAAACATCTGTAATAAGGACAAATTTCCAGGAACTAATTCATACACAATATGATTAACAGAAACAAATTTACCATAGTTTTATACTGTATAATATCATATGTTTTCATTGAATTGTCACAAGACTGATGATAATATAAAGAATCTCCGATACTTTGTTAAAATACAATTAATTCTCGGAAAATAACCAATTGAAAATCTAAATTACAAGCTAAATCATGTTTTTAAGGACCATATGACACACATTTTACAATGGTTTTCTGTATATTGTTTTTAAAATGTCCTTCACATTGTTTTAAGTCAGTCACCACACATTCTTTTTGTTCAAATATATATTAACAAGTTATTTATTATAATTCTATACAGTACATAAAATTGCTGAGAAGTTAAATTGGTGTCTTATGACATAAGGCAACACCTTTACCATGTACACGGTTTACGCACAATAGTTTGTGAAGTTACAAGGCTTCCTCCATGATGAGATATTGCATGCATGTGTTGTAGTTGTGACATTTGATGGTCAATTTTCATTAAAAACTTCTAATACAGTAAATATAAACATTGATATTCTGAGTAATTTGAGACCAAATTTGCTTTCATTACAAATAGTGTAGTTAGTGATTTGTAATTATTTTCATAATCTCAAAATTTCAAGTCAATAGTGAAATTACTGATGTCCAGTTTTTTTTGTTTTTTGTTTTTTTGGTTAGAACCTCCATTACAGTAAATAAAACATTGATATTCTGAGTAATTTGAGACAAAACTTACATTCCTAGGAAAAATGGTAAAAAGGTAAAACAATTGAGAAACATGAAATTTGAGGTTGAAAATTGTAAATTCGGTAGGCACTGTTTTTTTATGCAGTCACAGATACCGCATTTACCTAAAAATGCACCTCAACTTATTACCCAGGCCATTTTTTTCAGAAATCCACCTATTCTAAATGGGATACCAGGCTAATCATCTGAATTTAAGTGCATTATGCAATTACATTATACCTGCCAACTCTCACACATTATGCGTGAGTATCATGCATGCATGCATGCATCATTTAGACGTCTCACGCATAAATTAATTTATCTCGCGCATTAGCAGAATTCTCACTCATAAACAGTCATTCGAATAGTTTTTTCTAACGTATGACATAATATAGAGCAAAATAATGTAAAAACCGCCCCCAAAACAGCCTTTCTCTCTACAGCATAGCTTTATAGACAATATCACATGGGTATGCCTCATCTATTATGCGTGCTGGCCAGTTCACACTGAATACAGCCGATTCAAATAAATCACAACTGTAAGAAATTAAATAGCATTGTCTTGGCCATCATACACTTCCGTGTGTAGGTCGATTCACCAAGGAGCCAATTCCATTATGGTAATGAATAATTACACAATAAGCAATTATATTTCGTGGTTTAAGTACACAGTACAAACTAAAAATATATTTCCTTCAGAAGACAAAACAAAACAAAACTCTAAGTCCTAGGTAGTCATTAAAACTATGTCCTAAAAAGTAGGTTGGAAAAGGTTATGGTACCAAGCCAAGATGTCACAACAGTTCAGGGACAGTAGAAATTACAACTGATTCTAGAACTTTTAAAAATCGTAGCATCACAGTGGTAAAATTTCATTCAAATTTACAGAAATTAGTTGATATTCTCGCAAAAATAATTGGCGAGAATCCTAAAATTTCATGTTTTTTGTTCAGTTGTTCACTTGTATATTTCTTCAACCATTACATTTTCACAAAAAATGTATTGTTTAATTTATTTGTATCTGTCTTTATATTATCTATAAGGCTTAATAGTATCTGTAGTTCTAAAAAAAAATCCACATCAGGAGAATGCGTGAATGAGTTTCATCAACATGATCAACAGTGATAAGATACATAAACAAACAAAATGGCAGCACCCATAAAAAAAATACACATTCATGCACTTACTATACAAATCCTGCTATGAAAATGAATGTAAAAATATGGATAATGTTGCGTTTTTTAGCCAAACTTTGCGAGAATCCAAGATGATTCTCCTCATATGAGTTTTAGGAGAATCCTTGTGGGAATGGATTCTCAGATTCTCGCCGAAATTTTAACCCTGCATCATACTGTAAAGCATGGTAATCAAAACTGTGTTCATGTAGAAAAGCTTCTACAGTAAGACACTGAATATTTTACAATTAAATTTCGCACACGTTTATAAGTCAATTTTGACATTTACAAACTTCATTTGTACATATAATACTGAACCGGTTAAAACAGCACAATTAAACAATTAGTTGGTAAAAATATTGACTTCTGTACATGACATAACGTGGAATTATTGGATCTCATAATGACATATTTTATAGTACAAATTTAGTAGGTTACTATCCGTTTTCAATTTTTTTAACTACCTACTGATTTAGAAAGCTGTTCTTACTGCTTTAAAAAAATGCGTTAATGAAAATTCTAGAATCTGGAATCACTTAATACATTCTAATTTCCAATTTAACCATAGGACCAATTACATCCATTCTTAAACATTGCTTTTTTATGATTTCCTCTCCCTTTAACCCATCCCATTTGATGTTGTATGCCTCAGATATTTTATTTGGTTTCCATCGCTTTTGTCAATTGGAATTTAAAAGGTATGTCATGATTAGAACCAGTATCACATTTATTTTCCTTTTCAGAAAATACACTGCGGTATCATTGCTCTTAAGACATTCAAAAATACATTAAAATGAATAACAATATAAATTATTATGCCATCTACAGGTACAGTGCATCTAGAGTTGCTTAATATGCATGAAGTGAGGAAGATTTGAGTATAGAACAGAGATTATGGCTAGATAGTGAACTTAACGACTGTAGAATTGCAAATTTCCATGTAGGTGCGTACTATTTTTGGTCGTCAGCCTTCGTCACAAATATATACATATCTATATTTGGATTAATTTTAGGACTTCCATTTATTGATAAAATTGAACCTTTTATAAAAGACTGGGGGCGCAATTTTTTTTATAGCAACAGCGTTAAAATGTAACATGATTTGAATGGTTGGATTCTGGACATGTCCTTTAATAGTAGGCACTTCCATGGAATTGCACTTTGGGGCTATGTATTCTATGGAAGTTCACTATCTAGCCGTTAAAATAATACCATACATCTATGGTGTAGAAACATAAAAGTCCTAAGCGTACAGTTATTAGGAAGCACCATATTTTTTTTTATCCGAATCATGGAGAAGATGATCAGCATTGCCTACTGTATCATGCAGCTACAATTTTATTTACAACACAACTACTGTATTTGTAGTTTGTGTCATGTTATTATACTGTCATCATTTAAGAGGCTTATTGGGAATCTAGCATTTACACCCTAATAATTCTCGATAAATGTTTTGTTACCTGTGGTATTCAGTGTTGAGTTTGTGGGTGGACTTGTAAATTGTCCTTAATCTAGTCTATAATATAGTCTGATATGGTTTTTCTTGTAGGTGGATGTGCTTGGATGAGGTTGAGGGACTAATGGCTGCAGATAATCCAAGGGCTCATGATGAATAATTCAACAACAATGTGTCCTCTGGGACAATATGTTACAAACCTTTAATTAAAATGTGGCTTGGAAAAGAAAAGGGCTGGCAAGAAAACTATATAAATATTATTACCATTGCCCCTCAGGAAAATAATATTGTATGGTCTTTGTCTGCCTGTATCTGCTCCAATGTCTAAACAACTTTGTCCAATACAGACAATGTTGGGATAAACTGTCGCTAGGTCCTCATCTTGTTTGGGGTGAATTAATGCCCAATTTTCAATTAAATTAATGGCCTATTCATGTTTTTTTGTTGCCCACTATCATGGCCTTCACTTATGTGCGAGATGTATGGTTGAACGGTTAAGGCAGGGTTAAGGCAGAGCCATAGCGCCTTGAGACTCTAGTAAGGCACTATATAAATCTAACTACATTACATTGCATAATTATTATATCATTGCATTTTTTATAACAGTAATATTAACTATGATGCACTTGAGTCTAAACCAATGGTGGTTTTACTGGAGACTGTCTAGAAAACATTCAAGATGAACAAATTTGTTATTCGCAATATTTCAATACACAGGCAAGGGATGTAAACATAATCAATACAGTAGTTTCATCAATTCAACTGTGTCTGTACAATTAGCAAAAGCTATTTACATCGGTGACTTTGTTTTTTTAGTAGAGAATTCGACTATATGAAATCGAGTGTACTTAATATTATAGACTTCATTTTAAGAGGCCACAGGTCAAATTATGTTCCTCATTTAACTAATACCTGCAACTTGATGAAAGCTACTTATTTCATGACTCATTATCTTTACATTTTTATCAATCACTATAAATCCAGAAATACCAAGTCTCACGTAATTTGAAATGAGACTCGTGCATTTGATTTCCCTCTCATGTTTTTACGCTTTGCTTGGAAAATCTCACGCCATTGATCAACCTATTTCAAATTAGTAATAAAAATCTGAGCCAAAATTCTATGCCGTACCAGCTAAATACTCTAGCAAGCACTACCTTTTCTATTCTTCATCTTGGTTCATGACCTCATGAAAAATGGAAGCAATGGTGCCTAGCTAAACCAAATATTTGATGAAAACATGTGCCTAGAGTGTACAAAGCATGCCACGCTTAGACCTGGTTCATTTTTATGTGGGTGAATATAACTCATCACTTTACGCAGTTGTTCAATATTCATTGATATTTTGTTTGTTTTACATACATTTTGTTGATAATTTGTTAGTTGCTCTAAACAAATTATAATGACCTCAACAGATGCTAAAACTGGGGAGGGGTTGTCTCAACCTTCTGAACCATCTGGCCATCCTCTCGCCTATCGTTAAAGTGAAACTCCGGAATTAAAAGTAACGTTTGGATTAACTTTACAATTTTATGGCAAAATAGTCACTTTTGTCAATAAATCGTTAAAAAAAACTTGAAATTTCAAAAAATCAGCGTAAAATATAGAGGGTACATACAGTGAAAAGATTTTTCGTTGAATATTGCAAATGTTTCAAAGGTGATAGTAAAACTAAAGAGAGCGCACATAGTAAGCAAATATTTCTAAAAAGTGATTTATCATGGGTCCAGTAGTATCGTGTCCACACCATCCAATATTTTTTTGGACGAAGTACAGGGCCGGATGCAGACTTTTGGAAAAAGGGGGGCCCGGAAGGGGGTTTTGGTAGAGAGTCAAAGTTTTAGGGCGGCCAAGGGGGCATGCTCCCTGGGGGAAATTTTGTACTTTAGAAGAGCTGAAATGGCCTCAGGGGCATGTTAATGGATCAATTCTAGCTGAATATTTTTGTTATAAACAATAGAAATAATATTGATATATTTTACTTTCCAAAAGAGGGACCGGGGCCGACCCCCCCCCCCTTTAAATCCGCCCCCTGGAGTAGTACCGGGCCCATGCAATGAAAGGGTTAATATGTGGACTACATTACACTATACTTCAATACACCCGGCAGTTATGAATCATTAAGACCATACTTACACAATAACGAGTATTATTTGAATACAATGCATCATTATGTCCACTACCTGCCATTGAATAGCGTTAATTTACTGTAGTGATATGCATGTATGCTTTGTTCTTGATTCTCAACATAGGATGTAGGTTAAATTGTGTACCAAGGACTACCCTATACAGTGGTGGATGCAGGTTGTTTCACAGGATGACATAGTAAACACCAAAATGGTTGAGATGTGTCTCTTAAGAGGACCATCAGTTAAAATGTTTTTTTCATCCGTCAAATCGAAACAGGAAACAAACTTTTCACCTGTTGAAATTAATTATCCAGTCGGTGATTTATATAAGCACTGGAAACCCTGAAAGCAGAACCTTGGTTCCACCCATGCTACAAGTTTAAAATTAAATTAAATTCTATGAGTGACTAAATTAAGTTTCTTGCTTTTTTAAAGAGTTATTTTTATACGAGTTCCACAAAACCCTCCAAAACAAAAACTTGGGATTTGAAAATAACATTTTTATCCTGAATAGTAAACCCTCCAATGTGAATAAATTTATCGTTTTGAATAAACATAAAAATCTAGTTTATTCCATCATACAATTTGTGAACATTTTTCTGAAAAAGCAAATAGAAATAGTGTGTACTGTATTTGTCTTTATCATCGCTTAACAGTAGATATGACACTACAGTTTAACATATCAAAGGTTATTTATATGCTGTCCTTCAAATTTTAACTATTTGTCCAAATAATTTGTGGAGAATATAATTATTAAAATGTCTAGCTTTAAAGTATTCAATACTAAGAAAACAGACAGTGGTAATTTCAACAGGCATTACTGTAGAACAGAGTTTAATATTCCAATGTGTAATCAATATCATGCAGGTTTACCTAGCAACAGGAATTATATACTGAGCCATCCAACTGCTAATCCTCATAAAAAAGCTGTGTAACAATTAACAATGAGGATGATTTTTAGACACTACCAGGAAAAGAAAGGGCTAAAAAAAATTTTTAACATTTCTTGCAGGCAGTAGTGGCGCCAGGAATTCCCCGACGGCAAGGCAATGCCCAGACTGGGAGGGCAACCCCGACGGCCCATGATGAAAGCCAAGTGTAAGGTGGCCGTGTTCCCGGTTTTCAGTTTGAAAAGCAGAAAAATAAATGTATATTTTGTGTATTTAGCATCCCTTTTACACCCATTTTAGGTCCCCAAAGGTTCCCCCTAGCCCCACCCCCAACTAGAATTTTCTAGAGTGGAATTAAGGAGGAGGGGAATTAACAGGCTTAAGCCCCCCTGAAATTGACATTTCAAGTGACTTTTCATGTATCTCGGTATCTTTAATTTTTTTAATTTTTTTCAATATAAAATTATAAAAATGCCCTTAGCAGCCAAAGGCTGGATTGAGGAACCTTGTACATGCTGCCATATAATGCAAAATTACAAGAATAGCATAATTAATAAACAATGTTACATTAAAAAAGATAAAAAGAGATGAAAAGTATGCAGCACACATCCAAGGACTGCAGTCGGTCTCGGAGAAAGTAAGCCCAGCGAGCACCAGAAGATAAATGAATAGAGAAATATATTTTGTGTTAAAAATTTGTGAGTTGTGAATTAAGCAGTTTTGTAAGATATGGGATTGGACTTTTATTGAATGTGGTTTGTAAAACAAGTGAATAGTAATCAATGCATTAATGCTGTCAAGGGACCCCTGGGCAATGTAGGGTACATTAGGTCTGGATTATTTGTGGTTAGTGTCACTTCGTGGCGTCGCTGACGAATTGTCTTTTAGCTGGCGCTTGTATTTCATTAGCGGGGAGGCA
>JAOTQE010051184.1:0-21057 GCA_025631205.1 Nesometra sesokonis
TAAAGTGACACCCATACAATGCTGGTTATCAGGAAATATATAGGGAAAGAACACAACGCAAATAGCCACAAACGTGTATGACAAGACCGACAGACAGACAGACATTTTTTGAAAAGCTGTTTATAGAGACGCTTTCCGCGTCTAAAAATACAACCTAGCAATTGTGAGGATTTCCAATAGAACTGCCCCTTAAGTCCAAAAAGTAAATTATATGTATATTATTTGAAGTTTGTATATACAGAAAATTAAATTTATAAGTTTATTGTAATTGGAAAATTCAGTATGGGAAGATATTAACATTAATACATTTATGATATTTGCATTCACATCTAGCCAGCATGTTGCATTTTCATTCATTATGAGTGCTGTGTTTGAACATGAATGCTTATCTGAGCCCTGTTTAGCTGGTCGTACAATTCAATCTTGGTCACCCTTAGCTGTACTGATGATGATGATGCCTAAAGCCTAGTTCATACCTTTGCATTTCAAGCTTGCGTTCAGCTGCGTATTTCAGAAAAAAACACAACACAGCCTAACGCAGTACTACACAATTAAACAAGCTAATACGAGGTCAATAGGCAGGCTAGCGCAGAGGCTTTGTGTTCTAGCTCGCTAGTTTGAAATTGTTTCAAACAACTACAACAGAACGCAAGATCAAAATCCATGTGAGCTAAGAGTAGCAACCAGGTAATGTGAGCAAAGACGAGCGACACCGAACCTCTTAACACAGGCCAACGCAGCCTTTTTTCTGGGTCATTTACTATTGCAGGACATGTTTTAAAAAGTTTGCAAATGCTTCTTGATTTTCAGCTTCTAGTTCCCTCATCAGCTTGTTGAATTGACCCTGATCATCTCTTCTGCTGGTCTAAGATTGAATCCAACAACTTTTAGGCTGGATATGACTTCGTCAATTCGCAATATCCCTTCATCCAGCTGAACTAAAATCTCAAGTTTATGCGAAGTAGAGATATTTTGCAAAGCCATTGTTCACCTGACTGGTAGGGCAAAGTAACAGGAACTTATATGCCAGTGCAACTGTCTACGAGCTTGTACGCAACAAAATGAACTGATGCATAGTGGAACCAGTGGCAATGAACAGCTTTCGAGTTAAAGTGAGTGGATAAGCAGTAAAACGAGGTAGTGCATGCTGCTAGCAAGCCACAAACGAGTTGCAAACGAGTTAAACACACAATGACAAGAGCAATATTCATATTGAATTCTACTGTTACGAGCAAAAGCAAATTGGAGCAAGGTGAAAGGCAATCATAGGCAATCATCTTTCAAAATCTATAAAAGCTATAATGCAACAGTGTGACTGCTACGGAATATTTTGCTGCTAACGCAGCTATATGCAGCTAAAACCGCAAAGATGTGAGCTAGACTTAAGTGGTCAAATTGTCTGTGGATACCGGGATGTAATCCTCCCTACTGTCATGGTTAAAAAGAATGGACGAATATGAATATCAATAAACAATGTGTCTTTATGCACTCAAGTACAAAAAAAAAAAAAAACATGTAAAATCTCGGAGCCTACATGTACAGGTAGCAGATAAACACTTGTCCTAAGACAGATGACCAGTTACTCAGGGTAAACATAACCAGACATGTTGCTACCACTATTATTAGTATTTTAATGAAAAAAATCAGTATGAATCCAGGTCTAGAATTATTCTAAATAGTGTAAAACCATTCCTCAATGAAGAAAGTTATATTACTTTAATTAAATAAACATGCCCTGTACAAACCTAATACATTGAAAATTGTTTTAAATCTTTGTTTTCCTTTAAAACTTTGTTCTATTGTTGACCATTAGTTAGGTCAGTCGGTATAACATCCAACTAGTTGAAGAGTCTTTTGAAGGAAGGGTTCCCCTTCCGACTTCAAAACAAATATATATTTTTTTTTAATTAGCATAACATTTGTGGTCCTAAGTTGGAAAAGAAGGAATTCTGTGATTGTTTTTTTGTCTTACATAAGATATCCATACAAGTACGCTCATTGATAATCTCAACCTCCTGTTTATAATAAGAAAACTAGGGTTTTATAATGGGTTTTTTAATAGATAGGCCTATACAATTATTATTCACAAAAAATAAGTTAAGAATATTTTTGCCTATTGTCATTATGTAAATAAAAAATTAACTATAAATATTGTATGAAATAATATAAAAAGTATGTAGTATATAAAAAAATTAAATTCCAGGAGTAATTTGAGTAAATGTGAGAGCTTGGGAGATGGTACAAAATAGGCTGGAGATCATCTTCAGGACAATCCAGGAGACTCTGGACTCTGGAGACTCGGGAGCCCAGTAATATCATACTGGTTGCCTGAGGGTAAATTTCTGTCCAGGATTATAAAAAAATATAAAAAAATAATAATATATTTAATTTCAAACATTGAGGTCCCCTCAATTTTCTGTTGCTCATCAAAAGTTGTTCAGTACTTTGTAACATAAGACAAAGAACTCCTGGCATAAAGTGAACAAAAAAATAAGTGTTTTGTTGCTTAAATATATTGTGAACAACAGACATACAACAACAAAACTAATGTTTTACTAACCTTATTAATCTTACAAATATAATGAACGAAAGACATGCAACAAGACTTACATTTTTCTAATCTTTAATCTTAAAAATATCATGATCAACAAACATGCAAAAGAAGACTTATGTTTACCTTATTAATGAAATGGGTATTTTTAAAGCTCCTAGCATGAAGCTAATATTATTACTTAAACAATAAAATAAGTTTTTTGCTGCTTTTTAAAATCCATGACCAATAACAGATGCCTACTATTATTGTGCCCCATTACAAGAATTAGTTTTACTAACCATATAAATGTGTGTCATTGTTTACTAACATAATGCTCTTTAATTTGAAAATGCTTATTGTGTGTTTTCTTCAGCAGGTGTGGACAAAATATTTGGAGGCAAACTGATTCTCTTCTTTTGCTCCAGGCTTCCACCTAGTGATGAAATTGACCACACCCGTATGTTAGAGTAAGTTACTTTTTTTTTCTTTTTATACTTATTCTCTTCTTTTGCTCCAGGCTTCCACCTAGTGATGAAATTGACCACACCCGTATGTTAGAGTAAGTTACTTTTTTTTTCTTTTTATATTTATGAAACCCAAATGTTTCAGCAGGTATAGTTTTGGGATTTTTAATTCTTTTTAAAGCTTGATCATACACAGTAATACTTTTGTATTGTCTAATTTTATTCGGCTGAATTCGGTTTGTAAAAAATCAATGCAGTCAAAATTAATTTGGATTTTGAATTACTTTTTAACTACATTGTTTCAACATTTTCATTTTAAATGATCCAATATAAATAAGAAAAGATTTAATGTTCGTGTAAACTTGCGTATATATTCGGGATTTTTAATATTTGCAATGTAGCCTGACATAAAAGTTAATTAAAATAAGATGATTTCAGAGATATCCTTTGTATTATCATACTGTACTATAATTTGAGCAACGTTTTTGTATTTGTTCCTCCACTCCTCCCAGGTCCTTGATCTGATCTCCATCAAACTTGGTGGGTGGATGTAGGCTCACCGCGGAATTACCCTTGAGGGGTTCATTTTTGGAAAGGTCAAGGTCACTGGGGTCAAAGGTCAAATAACTGTTTTTCGCTACTTCTTGGTCCCACCTTTATAACTCCATGCTTCGACAAACTTGGTGGAAGCATGTAGGTTGAAACCATTGAGGTCAAAGGTCAAGCTTATGGGTAATTTTACTAACATTATACAATGATTTTAAATCTATTCATTTGCTTGAAATTCCTAAATATAAGATATAGAAAGTCACCTCTACCAACTTTTATCCAAATTTTAAATGAACAAAAGATCTAATAAGCTTTGCACAAATAATATTTTATTATACATATAATGCATGCTATACAATGTTATTATGTTTAATTTGTTCTGTGAAATCCAATATCAATGTTTTTTCTTTAGTCTAGACCTCTTTAATACATTAGTAACATTTGTATTCAGTAATTATAAATGCAATGTTTTAAGCCATCCCTTTTTTATATTGAAATAAATAAATTTCTAAAAATATATACTTTATATTAAGACTCAAGACTTATAAGACTACTGTACTAAGACTCAAAGCAAGGGAAGGGAGAACAATTATTCACTATCCCAATTCATTCATTCTCCATTCAGATTGAATCATATTTGTGTAGTAATAATACTATTGTTAACGTTACTTGTGATGATGGCATTTTTAAGTCTGATCATCACCACATAATTTTACCCATATTTGTTTATCAAATTTTAACCAAGCTTCCATTGAGTGTAATCAGATTTTAATATTTTAGATGCTTGTAGCAGCACTGATGAATTAGTTTTTACTACAATAAATGATACGGTACCTTGTTTTAAACCCAAACGGTGAATGCCCCTGTGGTTTGAACATGTTAAAATTAAAAGAACATTGTTTTACATTAAAAAAGAAGTATCCTCTCATCGTTAATTTAAAAAATTTAGTGACGCTTGTTCTAATTTTAAATGTATGTGTAGATATAAGTATTTTTATATGTTAAAATCTATCTTCTAATATAACAAAAAATCCAAAACAATTTTGCGCTCTACCATCTGTTTTCAACAATTTACTGTCTTCTTTTCCCATATATGTTGAACACATTGAAAATCTTAAAAACATTGATGCTACAAAGGCTTCTGGTCTTGGCAACACCATATTAAAGACTTGTGCTGCCATTTTGTTGGCACCACTATCAAACATATTTAGACAGTCTTTAGCAGAAGGAAGCTTTCCCAAATAAAAAAAAATACCTGCCTGATTTTTATAAGTGGTAGTAAGAGTGATGTAAACAATTTCACATCAATATCTCTGCTACCTAGTCAATTTAAAGTGTTCAAGTGCCTCAATTTTTAGGCTCTCCTTACCCATTGTCTTCCTGTTGTCAGCATGGATTTATACCAGGGTATACCACATAGATCATGCATTACCAGTCTTATACCACTTTACTTCCCATTGCACTTGATTCTATTATATTCAAAACTCAATGCGATATTATTTTTAAACTCAATAAATTTTGTATTTCAGGCTCTTTTTTGAAATTGTTTTTCAGTTAACTTTATGATAAACAGCAAAGAGTTGTTTATGACAAGGTTGCAATTCTGACTGGTTTTCAGTTACTCCTGGTGTTCCACAAGTAAAGGCTCAATTCTGGGACCCTGTTGTTTAATCTGCACATTAATTATCTTCTATTTTCATCTAATTGTCTCCTTTTTGCCGACAACCTTAAACTGTTTAGAACAGTATCTTCCATCCGTGATGCTTCCCTTCAAAATTATTTGTCAATATTGTTTCGTTGGGTTACTGATTGGAAAATGGCCCTTAATATCACCAAATGTGAAATACTTATGGTTTCTCTTAAGAAAAATCCTATTGATATGAATTGCAATATTGGTTCTTCTTCTCTTGACCGTGTCTATCATGTAATAATGATTTTGGAATTATTCTAGACAGCAACCTAAGATTTAATCTACATGCTAATGCTGCTGTCTCTAGGCCAATCAAATGCTTGGAATGATCAAATGTAACTGTTGCCATTTTCGCAACTCCAAATGTCTTATTTACTTTATTGTACACTTGTTAGACTCCATCTGGAATTTCTAGTGTCATTACCAATTCTATTTCGTTGTCCAATTCTGCTAGGTTCGACTCGATACAAAAGTGTTTTATTCAGTTTTTATGTCATTCATGTCTTATGTGTGCACCCTCAAAAATCTTCCTCAACATTTCACAAGTATAAACTGAAAATAGCTGTGAAACATGCAAAATCGGGCAAATAACCTTTTTTCTTTGCTTGTCAAATTTAAAACTAAGAATACACCCACACAAAATAGTACACCCACCATTTCGCTTGATCCTGGATCCATCTGCCCCTGAAAGTTGGATTGCTATTAAACTTTATCGAACAGAAGTAGTATATTTTAGAACTGGTATAATAGAAACATGCATCAGTATCAAATCAACATTATGTATTACATAAGATTCAGGTTGTCCATACCGTTTCATATTTACTTAGTACATTAATAATACTGTTTAATAAGTTACCATTTCATACTTATTTAGTACATTAATAATACTGTTTAATAAGTTACCATTTCATTTAATAAGTTGCCATTTCATATTTATTTAGCACATTAATAATTCTGTTTATGGTCATTCTTTGGTTTCTAATTTTGAGGGTATAAAAATCATGAAAATAAATTATTCAAATTTGCTTTTCTTTTATTACCAATGTGATTTAATCTAATAACAATTATATAAAACATTCGGCACGAAGATTAGGCCATTTTTAAGGTTTCATTAAACTTTAAATTTTCAGTCTTGTAGCATATGAAAATTACAAAAAGTCATCTCCGTCACACGTTATGTGATGAAACAAATTTAGAAGTGAATTCTAGTATCTTTTGACAAGATATGTTAACATTTGAATAGAACAAGTTGTTTATTATCAATATAACTGAGATTCATGATCTCCCATATTTCATAGCATTTTTTTATACAAAATATAAAAAAAATCATCTCTTTCACACTAAAATGTGATGGATCTGACTGTGACAAAACTGATATATGAAATTCTTTTGTCATTATAGCGCCACATTTAATGTGTTTACGTGATGAATGCCATGTGCACTTTGAATTTGATAATAAAAATTATAAATAAAGCATTTTGTGAAGCATTCAGACATGACATGAAATAAAGATACACTCGTGACTTTTATTATAGTCATTATTTTTGAGATGAAGGGTTTACCTGCACAAAAACCAACCATTTATTATTATACGATTTGCTTAAACGAAAATGGTTTGGTCCAAAACTTGGTATTCACTGTATGTTAGATCAGATATAATGATGTTTTAAAGTACTGTGACGGAGATGACCAAGGACACATTTTTTGGGTAAATATGGTCAAATTTTGTGTATTTATGATTTAACTGATGTCATATATTTATATTTGCAAGATTCTAATCGTATACAACCGTTAGTGGTATAGCTATTCTTGTAAATAAATTATTTTACAAATTATGGCAGTATGAATTTTAATGAAATCGAATCAGGACTTTCAGTTTTGTAGGGTTTTGGGGTTTCTTTTGAGAAAAAATAAAATTGTTCGTCAGTTGGTTGAAATATTTTAATGAGTATAATTTAATAAAAATATGCAAATTATTGCATAACACAATAAATATCTAATTTCCTTTGATTTTTTTATAATTTATAATACATTGAAGTAGCGGGACATAAAATTGAACACTTACTTAAGAATCCGAAAGGTCCACTAATCAACTTCAAGTAAGAAAGTATAATGCATACTCCAAGCAATGAGATACACGCCATCGTGACAAGATTCAAATTTCGACATAAATTATGTCATCATCAGGAATCGTGACAGGATTCAATATTTCGACATAAATTATGTCATCCTCAGGAATGATTCCTGATGATGACATAATTTATGTCGAAATATTGAATCCTGTCACGATGGCGAGTATCTCATTGCTTGGAGTATGCATTATACTTTCTAAATGCTACCTGCTCTATTATATAATCATTTGTGCGGACATTTGGATCAGCTCCTGCCTCTAGTAGCAACTTTGTGATGTTAACGCCTGCTTCACCCATGATGGCTGATGCGATGTGCAGTGGTGTCAGACCTTCTTTCTGTTAAATGAGAACACATTCAATTTCAAAAGAAGGTAGATTTTTGGTCAGTGCATGGGTCAATGTGTCACTATTCCAGTAAAAAAAAATAAAAAAACAATAAGAGTACATAGACAATTTTGATGATTCAAAGATTAGTTAATGTAGGACTACTTGTACTAAATCAACCTTAGAAAAAAAACTGATTAAAAATTGATTATATAATTAACTGATTATTTTCTGACAAAGGAAACACAATCAGTTTGACAAAAGCAACAAAAAAAACTGATTAAAAACACGCTATGGATTGAGTTCCTACCCCCACACATCGAGTGAGAAATTACATTGAACTGTCGTCTTATTGTTAAGATAAATTAAATTATCTTCATGGAAAATGAAAAAAAAACCCCTACAAAAAATTCTCTTCCCACAATTAGTCATTGGCACCTTTTCGTTCCACCAGCCCATGAAACAATATTATAGTAAGTCTGGGTTTTCACACACTTTAGTGTAACTGATGATTCAGATGATATGAGGTGTGACACAGCAAAACCAAATTGTAGGAAAATTGAACATTTAAGTACTGTTAAATCAATATTATACTTTTCACAAGCTTTAAAATGAGGGGTCAATCATCAAATTCGGATATCTAGAACTGAAGTTATTGGACGAAATATACACAAATTTCCTTTGTATTTGTTTATATTTCCTGTTGTTTATTGCCTTATTTCTAAATAATTTCCTGTGCGACAACTTGGTGGTCTCGCCATGAATGGCCTCATATGTTAGATAGAACATGGTGAGGGTGTAATTGTTAATGATTACCTTGTTAATTTATGTAAATATATCCATTCATGCTTCATGTTGTATAACATCAATTCATTCTATTAAAACTGTATTTTCCTTTCAACATCAATTTTCTATCACTTTTTAAATATTTTTCCCTTTTTATTGAGTGTCATCAGTGAAATGTAAATTATTCTCAGACCTCGTAGAAATCACATTCAATTTCATGCAGGATACTTTTTTGGTAGACAGGAAAGGTTTGAAGAAGATTGACTTTACAAATGAATGGCAGTTAATTTACCTTTGCGGACAACCTAGTCTCTGTGGAAGCTCCTTTTTGTAACAAGATACGGACTGCCTCAACATCTGCTGCTTTAATTGCAAAAAATAATACAGGCATTGGAACCTTTGATGCATTTGGGTCAGCTCCACGCTTCAACAAAAGACGAATAGTTGATTCCATTAGAGAATGTCTGCAAAAAACAGTTCAACTTTATAATTATAAAAAAATATTGATGTGAGAGGCAAATTTGGTTAGAAGCTGGTTTCCACTTGATTTACGGTACTTCAACATCAGTGACTACAAATATGGTGGATCCCAAGTTGAATTTTGTAATCTAAGGCTCTAATTTGCATATTCAAAATGGCCACCCCATTATAAATGAAACCATTATAACTTGAAAACTACCAATGCTGCAGACTTAAATTTGGTCTTAAATTGTTCACAATATATACATTCCTATTTGCTTTAATGAAGCATTTTGTCCATAAGTGACCGGAATGACTTTTTGTAATTTAAACTTGACCTCTGTTCAATAAATCCGTGTAAATTCTGGTCACAGAGATTTGAATATGGTCTCAAATTGTTTGTAATCTATATATTTATATATTGCTTGAAGATTTGCATGGCGAGAAGTCAATAATTATATAACATTTACATCACATATGTAGCTATAAGCTACTCAACATTTCGATGGATTTGCTTCAATCATCCTCAAGGGTTTTAGTGTGAGTGTGATTGTGAGTGTCCTGTGGACAATCAAAGCACATCGATTGAAACGTTGAATAGCTTACTACATATGTGGTGTACCGCATACATTATGTTTATATATTTATACTCACCTTAATGAGACATTATTTGTAAAAATGACTGGAATTACTGTTTATGAACACTGACCTTTGTAATTTTGGTATTTTATCATATTTTCATAACCACAAATCACACCAAAAAATGGCCTAAAATTGCTCGAAACAGATGTATGTATATTTATATTTATCAGACATGATTTGTATACATGATCGGAAATACTGTTTATGACCCCTTTGACTTTTGCAACTAATTTGGTATGTTATCATATTTTCATAACTTCTAATCATACAAACATGAGAATGGCCTTAATTTCTTTCAGAATGTATGTATTTATATTCATATTAATGAGACCTTATTTGTAAAAATGACTGGAAATACTGTTTATGACCTTTGACCTTAATAAATTTGTTATTTTGACGTATTCTTGTAACCTCAGTGCATACAAACGAAAATCTTCTTAAATTGTTCAGAATGTACAGTATTTAGTATTTTGACATATTCTCATAACCTCAGTGAATACAAACAAAATCTTCTTAAAATTGTTCAGAATGTACAGTATTTATATTCATATTAATGAAAAATAATTGTTAAAAATCACTAGAAATACTGTTGATAACATTAGACCTTAGAAATAACCATTTGTTAGGAAAATATGATTGATGATTAAACATCATGATGATAGTTGCATGTTCATGACATCATAGTATTTGGCTTAATAAAAATAAATGATATCCATATGAAAGATAAATTTTTAAGCTATAATATACCACAAAGTCCGGATAAAATTTCAAGAACAATAAGCAAGATATGCTCAAAAACAAAAACAAGCTTTATCATTTTATAGATTAAATTCCAATTCCAATATTTTCAATTTCAAGGCCATATGTAAGGTCACAATAAAATTTAGACCACAAAGATTCATTCAATTATATCTACAACTTATCTGCTTTCAACATTTGAAAAGAAATCTGGGGGTCACTATGCGTTCTTAGTTATGAATGATTAAAATTATGCATATTTTTTAGCAAATTCCGCTCTTTTTGCAAAACGTTTGTATGTGCTCACTGGATATTATAATTGTGCTTTAAATGACTGAAAAAAGATGGAAATGTGTTAATATTGTGTCAAGAACTAAATGTTGTTTCTTTCATCTGGTGTGGCTGCGCATTTGAAAAAAGTGCGTGTACACCAAAAAATTTGGGAAATTTTCAATGCTCTAATGTGATCAAAAAGTGATTTCGATCTTTAAAATAATTTCAACATCACAAACATAATGGTGCACACACAATCTATTGAGACATAGCCTTCGAGATTGACCTGAAATTTATGCTCACAAAACTTGATCTAAAAATGACAATTTGTTAGGAAGATTTGATCGATTAAAAAAAAATGTAATTGGAAATGCATTTTTGCATGTACATGATGTCACACACGAGGTAGCATGTTGAAAGGGTCAGATTTCTATTCCTGTCCAAGAGAAGCCCTGAAATGTTAATAGCTCATATCAATTTCTAGATATATGCACAAAAAAAAATTTGAAAGGAAAGAAAGAGTTTGTACAGTAACAATTGATGCTCTGCTATGCAGCGGATCAGTTAATAAATAACTCTGGTGGGGGTTGAGTTGGTTGGGGGAAGAAATAAATTCTATAGAACTTACTCTGCCTTGTGAATTGCTAACAGTCTGGTTTGGTCCATATCTGGTTCATCACTACAGTTGGACATTCTGCCTACAAGAATCTTTGGATTTGCACTCATCACTGTAGCACTACGTTCTATTAAATCATCATTAACTTTAATGTTGTAGCTAACAATGCTTTTGTTTGAGTCAAACAAGTTAGATGTTACATCAACATCGTCAATATATTTAAACTCTTCTTTTAATAAATCATGTTCATTACCATGATTTTCAATCAGTTCTACAATGCCATCAGTATTTCCACATATGTTCTTTTCATCTTTCATTTCTGTTCTGAAGCTTGTAGGAGGACATGGAAGAGTCAAGTTTGTTTTACATTCATTTGGTTTCTGAAGATACCGCTCTGCAATGTTGTATTGGAATGATTCAATGGGATAGAATAATACATGGCATGCAGCCAGGGCTGAAACACCTTCATCATTCAATTTATTGACATCTGCACCATTGTCTAACAGGCAATTTATGATATCACCATGCATATTCACCTTGACAAAAATAAAGTACAAATCTGTATTATCATACTGCCTATCTGGCATCAATATTAGATCACAGTAAATGGGGTGGAATACCAAAAACAAACTAATTGTTCAATAGTATATACTGGATTGATTTATCCTTGTTCACTGATTGGTTAAAGGCGTGTCACATTATCAAACATAATCCAACCACCAAGTACTATTTACGGATCCGTAAATAGTAAAAGAATATTTACGGATTCTGTCCCAAGTTCAATACCAGATGGCGCTATCTCATGTGATCCAGCGCTGGTACCGGTTGCGACTGCAGTGTTCAGCTCTGCACTGAACTCAAATCAATCAAACAAAAATGTATGAATCCAGTATACTGTATAAAACAAATTTATACTAAGATGAAAGGCTCTGGATTAAAACTATGGGTCCCTCAGTGACTGCAAAAGTACTATTTGCTTCGGGGCTGCACCACTCATCAAATAGTACTTTTGCAGTAACTTAGGGACCCATAGATTTAACCAGAGCTTTTCATCTCAGTATATTTGTATGTTATTCTTAAAGGTTAATCTAGGACTAACCTTACAACAGAACTAGGTGGTCATGGACTTTCGATAAACCTGACTCCTTGCTGGACACACAATTTAGAATGCTTTATTCCAGGGTTTAGGTCTCAAATATTGCGAGTCACCTTAAAAATACTATTTTCAGACTATTTTCAGGATTAAACCTGAATTTAGTTTTAAATTCATATTGTCTGTTACCAAAACATTGTACTAGTTCAGAATGACTAGGCCTTGGCCTACAAAACATGATGCAGCATTTACCTGAATGAAGAGCTAACAACTGGGCTTATTTTGGTTCCATTCACTGCGGGGCTGCAACCCTCAGTGAATATTACTAAGTTGGAGGCACTTCTGCCCATATTTTTCACCAGAAAATCTCAAGGCAAGGTATGTATGTATAATAGGTGAGGTCACACCAACAATGAGTGTCATGGGAGGAAAATCCAAAACTGAGTTATTTTGATTATTTCCAAAATTATTCTATGGTAAATCTCTCCCTCCCAAACCCTCCCCTGGCACAATTAGTCTTTCTGTTCATCTCTTAAACTTTAAAAATGGATCTGACTGTAAGAGGTCCTCCCCATTTAGAAATGTCATTCATCGCTGGTACACAAGCTAAGGTCACGTAACATAGCCATTAATATAGCCATATTGTATCAGGGCTGTTTGTGGCACTTGACACCAGTGTTTGTTTCCTACCTTCATTCAGAACACTTGGACTCCCTATATAATATCATGGCCCCACAATGCCACCCTACAGACATTTTCTGGATACACTACTTTGTTTGCAGGAGGTTGCTAATAAATATGCGCAAACTCAAAGTAAAAACACATTCTCCTAATGAAGGTAATAAAAATAACAACCAAAGCCCTATGCTAGGACTGTGATTTTCAAGAGATTAATATAAAGTATTATTACCGTAACCATCATCATCCATTACTCCCCATGCAGGATGTGACATTTCTCTTTTTAATATATTAGCTAGATTTTAGATGATGTCATGCACATGTATACAAAACAAAAGGAGTGTAAACTCTAGAAAATATTTTCCTATCTCAGTTATTATACTTACTCAAACTTTGTTGTTAACATTTCCTCAGCGAGTATTTTAACTACAGTATTTTGTGATTTCATATCTTCGCAAAAATGTGACGTTTCAGCACAAAATGAGTCTCATGGTAGGAAAATCAAAAATTTATTTGTATCTTCTAATAGAGAATACAGTGTAGTATAAACCGTAATTGACACTTTAAATTACAATAAGCCTATGAAATTTTGAAGTATGTAAAGTTTTAAGAAAATTATCCATAAATTTAAAAATAAACAATGAAAGAAAAGTAAAAACTATAAATCTGATCATCTGGACTTACTATTTATGAGTGACTACATTTCACGTCCTATCCCGGATGAATCATTAGGCCGACTGGTCAGTTGGTGGCAAAAGTGAGTTGCCCCATGACGACGATCGAATGACACAGGTAGACAACTTCCGGGGAAACTTCTTAATCACCGCACAAAGCTGTTTGCCAGGTCATAACCCAGTCCTCCTCCCTCGTTAAGAGAGGGCTCCTCACCTCACATTTCACGTAGAGTCCTTGACACCCCTCCAAACCATCTGCTTCTCCCTCCAAGATGACAACATCCTTGTTGTTAAAAGAATATTTTGTGTTATCCAGATGAGTAAACACAGCAGTCACCACATCCTGTGCTCAAGCGGCGATGTTGGTACATCCGCTTGGCAAGGGTTAGTTTTGTCTCTCCTATGTACAGTTCTTGACAGTCCTTGACCTGACAATGAATGGCATAAACAATGTTGCTTTGTTTGTCCTTTAATTGATGATCCTTGGGATAAACAAGTGACTGTCTCAGAGTATTGGCTCATAAATAGCAAGTCCAGACGATAAGATTTATAATTTTTACTTTTCTATATGTACTACCTGGAGGACTGATAATCTTCACAAACAATTAAAGAGACTATAAACCTAAAAAGTATATTCTAATGAAATATAAGTACCATAGTACTCATAATTAATTAAAACTAAATTTCTCAAAAATTTCACTTATTTTGGTGATTAATCTCAATTTGATCTCACCTATGATGTGACTCATTTTGTGGTAAGACCTCACAATATGCTAAACTAGCTAATAATGTTTCTGATCAATCTGTGACTTTGTCGAATGGCGAGTTGGCTTCTTGTAGGCCTATCCTACACTGATCGTCGTAGCCATGCCTCATTGAACGTATTGGATTAGACATGCTAGTCCCCCAGCATGAAGGTAAGACTTCAAAGCTTTTGTTTACAAAGTCTCCTAAAATTTGATCTGTTATGTACAGTTAAACTTGTCTAGGATGGATCCATTGAACAAAAAATTTGACTTAGAGATTGTTATTTAATGGAAATATGAAAATGGCATGAAAAATAAATTTGTCTTAAGCAAAGTTGACTTTATAGGTAAGTTTAAAGCAGCAACATATTGACTTTAACTACTTAACAATCTAATAATAATTTGAAAAATATTTTAAAAGACATGTGAATTACCGAAGCTGCAAGAAGAGCATGCTGTCCATGTTTGTCTGCAACGTTTACATCTACTTGGTTACTAAACAACAGGTCGCTAACCATTTTATAATTGCCTGATATTGCAGAACTGATTAGGCTTATAGATGCTAATTCTATTGGACCCTTGCAGCTATTTCCTCTTGTTCCTTCAAATAAATAAATTATTAATGCAACTATCAAAAATATTCAAAAGATGGAAGAATTAATTATTTAGGGAGCAACCAATTTTGGCATTGTAATACAATAATAAAATAAACAAGTATACATATCTCAATGAGCTGCTACCATCATACTAAATTGTGTGAATATTGCTCACCTATGAAGAAGGTGCAGTACTTTAGTAACTAATACATAAATTGGCTGTAAATGCCCTCATCCATTGATTAATAGTAAATTTGAAATTTGGTTGCTATCTTCTGAAACACAGTATTGTTACAACCGATAGTTACCCCAGTATAACAGTTGAATAGTGACTTGCAAATTCAAGCATGGGTTCAAATTCAGTACTCTACAAAAATATTTTTTTAAAGCAATCAAGCACAATCTAACTTTCCAGCCATTTTTGGATAAAATATTCCTTACTTTAATCAGATCAAAGAGTATATAGTAGACAGATGGTAGTTCTGTAGCACTTCTAGATGTTTTTATTTTGTCTAATTTGGTCAATTCAACCAGAGTTTTAAAAAATGCCTGTTAATGAATTATGTTCTTGTTAATGTGTGTGGACAATATCACTTACCTTGTAAGATATGAGATATTGGGTAAGACAAAGTCTTTTCCTGTCTCTTGTGCTTTAAAATGTGTTGCTGCATACTTATAAGTCTTGGTGTGTTGTTGACAGCAATAAAATCTGTGGGATCTTCAGTGTCATTAATTTGAGAATCGGAAAAAAATGACAGGTCATATTCTTGCTTATCATATTGCAATGTACGCAAATCAACACTGTCAGGAACCATTATGTCGTTTTCTTCAAAATTAGAATTTCGTTGAAGATTTTCATCTCCTTGAGAAATTATTACCATGTTTTCCTCGGGATGGTAATCATTTTTTGAATAACCTTTGATGCTGAAAACATTCTCAGCTGGACTATTGAGTTTTATTAGCTTTTCTCCTTTCCAAAGCCCAATGTCTTGGGTTTTGTCTGGATATGTTAAAATGCCTGGCCCTTCACGTTCATCTTCTTTATATAGACCCTGTAGGAAAAATCATACTTGTGTTAGATCTTCAATTCCTAGCACTAATAATCATCACTGTGTTCTCCATGCTTTACGATCTTGAGCTAATCTCTTCAAGGTGTCATATCTGCCATTTTTTCAGATCGTCCATTTTGTGCAGGTGTGAGACATGCATAATAAGAGACAAACACACAGCTTGTTTGTGGGTACTACTGTACTTTATGGTAACTTAGAGTAAGTGTAGAAGTGACCTGAAGCTTAGGGCCTGTTTAGTGGAGAGAAAAAACAGACTAAAAATCTGCTTTCTAAAAAAATGATTATTTTCTAGCAGTAGAAACGGGACAAGTTTGAAAAACACATTAAAAAATACCGATTAAAAACACGCTATGCAGGTTTGGAACGGTAAATAATCGATTATTGTGGTGCACTTTTTAGTGGGAACGCAAAAATACAGATTATTGAATTTAATGTGACCTCGGTCAAATTACAGGCACAACATAACTAGCCTAGGTCTAGCCAAGGAGTTATAACTCCTTGGTCTAGCATCACTTGAAGCGAATGTGAATTGACGACGTGTCATTAACAAGAGAAATTCATACTATCATTATTTGGAATTGAAAAACTAATATTCTAAGATTATCTTTCAATGTTCTGTTTAGCCTAGGCTGTGTTGGCCAGAGATTGAGATCACTTGCTCTGCCATGCCATGCTGCACCTCAGTATCATGGCAAAATAATCGTTATCATGTCATTACATTATAATAATTAAATTGCTGGTTTCTTGTTGATAGTAAGAAATGAAATTGCTAAATGTGCTATTCGTGAAAAACTGGTAAAACGTTGGGTTGTATGTAAACAAACTAGCGAGCGAATCCAACCAACTCATTAAAAATCGAGCCCATTGTTTATGGGTAGTGGTGATGTAATTATCAACGAGGATGGTGGTCATTTAACCGATTTCACTGAGGGGAAAAATAAGTTGCAATGCGGGCAGATTGAAGGACACTCATAAAAATACCGATTAATTTTAATAGATTATTTTATGTGTTTTTAGTAGAAACAGGCCCTTTGAGTGAAAGTTATTTAAACACTAACATATTGGTGGCACTATAATGGCTTATACAGAGTGACACATTGTTGCTTATTATTGAGTTTTGCATAAAGCCATTACACACTTATTCCCCTTCCTCTTTTCCCTTCATATCTTCCTTCCAGAATCAATTTCATCAATCCTCCTCCTGTGTGCGACCTATAAAATATTTTTGTCGTTTCTTAATTTGTGTAATCAAATTTCTTTCTTCATTTATTATCTGCAATATTTCAGCATTTGTTATTCGCTCTCTCTAGCTAATGTTTAACATTCTCTTCCATACTCACATCTCGAATGCTTCCAGTCTATTTATTTCTTCCTTCCGCATTGTCCATGTTTCTAACATATAATTATATATATCAGATATATAATTATATATCATTTATATAATTATATATTGGATATATAATTATATGTCTAGATATATAATTAAATATTGGGTATACAATTATATATCCTGATATATATCAATAAGTGAACACTTGGTGCCTCATACAAAACATTGTAACTTACCCTAAAAATTATTCCATTTGAAAAAAAGAACACCCCATAACCTTCCTTTTTATCCATATAAAACTTTCCTTCAAATTTCATATTTTCTGGCCATGTGTATAGCCCAGATCCATGACGATAATCTTTAAAAAATGAGCCCTCATAAGTCTGAAATTCACAAAACAAAATCAATTTTGAGAATCTGAGAGAAATTTTGTAATCCCAACATTTATTTTCCTTCCATTATGTTGTAGACATCAAGCTGCTACTATTTTATTACCTTTTTCATTTCTACCATACATATTTCTGACAATTTATTATTCTCCCAAACAAAAAATATTTAACCAATATTTAATGGCTTAAATTATTGGCAAATAACACCTGTTTGGGATAACTAAATTTTAAATATAGCTTGCCTACAATTGGCAAATATTTTAATTTCTGTAGCGAAAATCATTTTTTAGAACATGTTGGTACAAAGAATCAGTAAGTTGCATGTCTCAGGGCCAATACAAATTTGCACAGGGTAAGCATGATTTTACCTCAAATTTGGTACTGAACGAGCAGAATCACAGGCCTGACATTCCAATTTGCAATCACTTGGCCACCATTCCAGTTGAGCGGAACTAACAATTTACACTGGACAAATAAATTGGACTTTATAATATTATAACAAAACTATACATAAATTAATTGAAACCTAAAGCCGGGCAGTCACTGCATGGTGCGACGGTCGTACAACGGTTGCACGACTAAACTGTCGTCCCCTGTGTGCGTGGTTTTCAGACGTGATGACAGTATTCTACCCGTCAGCCGACATTTTTTTTTAGTGATTTTCCTGTTGAATCACTAAAAAAGCCATCGATCGACGAGTAGAAGATTGTTGTCGCGTCTGGCAACCACACATAAACACACAGGGTGCAACTGTTGTACGACCGTCACATGAAGCAGCGAGTACCTGGATTAACATTTCATTCATGTTAGGTTAATTGAAACATTTTATTTTATTTATTTATTTAAACACAAGGTCATAGTACTTCTAAAACAGTGCTCTAATATGACTTACAAGCCAGAAGTTCAAGACATACAAAATTAATCACAAGGATAACAAAACAAAAATTAGTCAAACCATAGGTGTGATCAAATTGAAATAATCCCCAAAATAGGTCTGAATTCAATTTTCGAGAAATTTAGGTTTAATAAATTATGAGTACTATGGTATATTTCATTGTATTGTATACTTTTAGGTCAGTTTTAATATAGGAAAGTATTCTTTATGCAGATTTTCTTTGAAAAACAGTCTTTTAATTGTTTATTTTTCGATTGCTCTATGGGCGTTTTTCTCCAAACTGGGTGAAAACTTCATATGCTCATATCTTTGGATCTACTTATCCAATGAATGTCATTTCAATTCAAGCGTAGATTACAGTTTATTATGCTTTATTAGAAGGTACCAATAACTCAATTTAAAAAGCTATTAAAATTACTCAGAACATCTGAATTTTTAATTTATATGGGTAAAAATTAACTCACTAGAAAATATTAATAAGTTATTATTGTCAGACAAAAGTATGGGCATATGGATGAATAAGGATTTTCAGAACGAGAATTAACAGAACAATATTGACCATGCTACAAATGCTAACTTAATTTAAATAAGGAGGTATGAATAAAACTAAAATAAAGTTGCATCTATTTTAATAATATAATAATAATATTTAGACATTTATATTGCGCCAATTCAATTCAAATCGAATTATCAAAGGCGCAGTGGACTAGATGTTACACAATAAATATCTTGCTACTCCCCTAAGGGTCACGTCATGTCCTATGCAGCTACTATATTAGCGCACATCCTTCTGTCCACGGCAGGGCTTGTGCATGGACGAGTACACCGGGGTAACCCCCTACTCATCTCGAAAGATGTACTGGGTTCTTTATAGTGTGGGCCTACGGTTTATAGTCCTTATCCGAGAAGACTTGTTCCACCACCAGAACCATGGTGCGAGTGGGCCTCGAACCCGTGCTGTTATTTATGCATGGTTTACGGTTTCCCTGCTTTAACCGCTCGGCCATACAACTCGCTTTACTTTTTGTAACGATAGCTACCAAGGTTTTTTTCAATCAATCCTTGTATGACTTTTCCCAACAGTTTTAGAATCCTTTGAGATGTTGTTGTTGAATCTGTCCAATTCTATCAGATTTAATCTTGGTGTGGACCCAAGCTGGTAGTCCATACTCAATAAGTAGAAGTACTAATACAGTATAAGCTAATAAGCTTCCAAATGACAAAGCATCATCAAGCATCAAGAAACTATGACAAAAAAGTGATAGCTGTCACCAGCTTCAAGGCACCTAAATCCCCTCCTGCACACTTTCTAGAATGCTGTTTTTGGGTACCTTTAGCAAAACCAAAACTTACCTCACCATTAGCCCACTTATGGTAGCCTTTTCCATGTCTTGTATCCATTACAAAATTACCTTCATAGAATGACCCATCACTCCATTCTTGTCTACCCTTTCCATGTCGTTCGTTTTCTAAGAATTCACCCTGATATTTGTCTCCAGATGGCCATATAAATATGCCAACCCCTGATTTCTTGTTATCTTGAAGACTTCCAGTAAACAAGGCACCACTCTTGTAGTTGCAGTGATCATTTATTATCTCATGTTTCGCTGTTTTCAGGTGAGCAAATGTGTAGAATTCCAAAGTCATTATTCCTATACATTAAATAAAACAATTTTGTCTATGCAATTTAACTTTAAACAAATGACAAAGGGTTTTTGTTTTGATTTAATATATATATGATCATGGGATAAAATTCTACAAATCACGATTCTGTCACACCTAGGAAACGTTATAAATTAGAAACATTCAAGAAAGTTTCAGGCTTTGAAGGCAGCTTTAACAGTTTACAATTTCTGTACACACTGATTTTTTTTCTTGCGGATTTTAAACTGTGTGAAAACCACCAAGGTACAGTGTCAATTGGTTCTTGTACAATACAAATAACCACAAAAACATCATAGTTATCATCCTTTTGAACAGTTCGGTTAAAGGTTTATTGAAAGTTGGGAACTTTAGATTGTAATTTAAGTGTCTTTATCACAAAGCTACTGTACAACCCCAACTGGTTGTTTTAAAAATAACCATTCAAAGAACAGTGTCTAGAAATTAGCAATGGCTATGAGGTGACCATGATCTGGCCAATTATTTTCTTCTATGAAAATTCAGTGTAGAATGAAGCCCCATTACAGACCATACACTGAACACTGTATGTTTTCTGGAGGTCCCTGTTAAACCCACAGATGAAACAAGTCGATCCGACAATGGCCGTGTTTCCGCAGGAATTTCAGATTATCCGATAAAAAATCATCCAATCAAATCAATTAAAAAAATACAACTGCGCAAACTCAGTGTATACCATAATGCATTATGAGTCCACTAA
>JAOTQE010051195.1:0-21055 GCA_025631205.1 Nesometra sesokonis
TACGAATTGCGTTGATTTTTATGATTTTGTGCTGATTATTACGTTTTGCGTTGATGTTACGATTCGCGGTCCAACAAAGTACCAATTTGAGTGTGTGTGAAAAGCTAGTATTGGGTGATAAAAGAGAGGTGCAGATTGACTACCCGAGATGGAAGTAAAACAGAGTGGGAGTTGTACTGTCTGCCTGGTCCATATTGTAAAAGTGGGCAAGAAAGCGCATGTGAAAAGAATGGTGGCAGGTTTACAGCATATTTGGCATGTGGATGAGAGAAAACTATTGTTCCCTATTTTCTATAGCTTTTTAATAACAGAGCAGGGAATAATCTCTCCTTGAAGATCTACTCCTTTAGAAAAAATAAGGTATGAGAACAGTGATTTGCATGTTTACTTTTTACTCGCAGAGCCCGTACCCTTGGTTTAATTGGCAAGTATGTAACTGAGAGCAATTTGGATGGGTGGCCTGCAAGTGTAAAATATGAAAAGATGTTGAATTGCTTCAAACAGGGTTGATAGACTGGAGGTCAGGAGAAATTATTTGAGGATGTGAGAAATAATGGAGTTTTGGATGCTGCTGAAGGAGATTGAAGACTGTGATGCAGAAACAGTAGAGGGACTGGAAGTTTCTTTCTAAAAAGCCACACAAGGATTATTACCTGATTTTATGGAAGATACGTGATGAACATAACAAAATGCCCAAGACTGCAACTGCATGCTTACACCAAGTGTGCCAACTTGGAGATTTGTATGAAGTCAAAATAAGCAAAAGGTTGCCGGCTTGGGAGAATAAAGCTGAACTGCAGCATGTGCATGAAAAGTGACTACAGAGCATGATAAGAGAAACTGAGACAAGAGAGTTGAAAGAATGAGTAAAAAAGGCAAAGTTGGCGAGGGAGTTACAGGATTGTGGAGGATTGCGGAAGACAGTTTCTGAAGAAACAATGGATGTTAAATCTGACAAAAAAGTGTTACATTGCAAATGAGATTTCACAAAATTAATATAGGTATAAATAAAAATGCAATAAAGAATGGTAAACTTTTGCAGCAGCTTTAAATAATACTTTTATGAGGGTGACAGAGAAAGCACATTTGGGGGTTAAAGTATTCATCAGATTACGTATGTTCTTTTTGAGTTTGATTTGTTTTAAAAATTAAAGAGGTCATTAGCGCTGAAGCTACCGAGTTACAAGTACTTTATAATTTGAAATTTTCCCACGTGGGAAAAAGAATTCGACTAAAGTTAAAAAATAGGATATTTTTGTTGAGTCCATTTATTGTCTGTATACTCATCATCAATACTGTTTCAAGATTGCCTGGTAATAGTCCATTGGTAATCATTTTTAAATTTTCAGTTTCATGTCTTGTAAAACTGAATATTTGTAGATCCAAAGTGTCTGACAAAATATGTTCACTTAAAAAATAGTCAACTTATGTGTTTCAAGCCACAGATAATATAAGCTTTTCATCATTCTCTTATTTCATGTATTTAAACTGATAACTATTGATGTCAGATGATCCATTTCTAGCTAAGCAGCTAATTACGAGCCAGCAAATGATATCTTTGTGGTTCTTTAAGCAAGATTGGTGGCCGTTATATTGTGTCTATAGTTTCTTTAGGCCAGCAATTGATATGCAGTTCTTTTCTCTTTGCCTTTCAACTAATTAGGTCATAGTATGATGTTTAGTAGTTTCTTGAGTCAGCAAATTGTATCTTTCCAGTTTTTGTAGCAATTTTATTGTTATGGCTTGATTATGATGCCTTGGGTTTAACTCTTCAGGTAAAAAATTAATGTTGTAGTTCTGTAGACAAGATGTCTTGTAGTTATTAGGCCATCAGCAAACAATCCTTGTGTCAGATAATCATGTCTCTAGCATGCCATTTTTGCAGATGTTTTCACTGGTTTTTTAGACCAACTACGCTGATTGCTAGGTAATTAAACAAGGCAATTGTCGTTTATAGTTCTTCAGGGTTGTAAATGATATTAATTCTTGCTTCACATCAGCAAACAAGACATTATTAATGTCTGTACACTTGCTATGATGTATTTTTGAAATATAAAAATCAATTCATCCTGTCACTCTAGTACTGTGTATTCTTCAAATTGGTTTCATAAATCCAGAAGTTAAAAAAGTAACAGCCTTCAATTTTATACTTGATTGTTATCAGTGTCTGTTAAGCATTGCCTTTTAAAATTCCAGTCTAAAGTAAATTTTCCAACTTATGAAGATTTATATCAAATGAGAAATACAGACAGAAAATGGATCACAATATGTGCATATTATTGTACTTGGTAAAGTAAAAAATAAAATACTAATATTACCTTGTAACCTAGACCTAAGCACATTTTTGAGAATGTAGGTTGGATGGTCAGGATTTTAATTTTTTTTTTAGTAAGTCTCTATTTCTTCATTTTTTTAGCAATCTGCCTTTCTTTTATTTCAAATAGACTTTTTTGGAATGACTTTGTACAATCCTTAAAATTTTTGGGAAAAATTAATATCATACCAGGAACTAAAAATTGTCTTCCTAAAAATGTATAGTAGCAGGCAACTATGTATACTTCATGAGGTGTTCTAAATAGACTAACATACTGGATATCCAGGGTCCATGCAGGTGTAAAGCCTTAGTAAAAGGGAACAGATATTTGGGGATAGATGAACAAAATCTCTATGAACACTAATAAATAAAAAACACAAAGAAAACTAATTGCAGAAAAATTAATGCAAATGTTTTTTAAATGGAAGGTGAGTGTAGTCATTAACCAAGTTACAGTGAGAAGAGCAACCTAAAAGAGTACAATGAAGGGTGGAAGAACATCAAACAAAATACAAAGATAGAGTATTGGCTTTCAAGCATTTAACTTTGAAGATGGTGTCTTCCAGTAAGGGAAACTTCTTCCAAGAGAAAATCAACAAAAAAAATTCATCAAGCCTTCAGTAATTAATTTTGAAGATGGCCAGGGTATCCCACTAAGGGCATTTCTCAAACAGCAGAGGTTGTAAGGAAAATTATATAAAGAGAATTCAATGTTACAACAACACCCTTGATGGTATCAAGTCAATAGGCTAAACACAACTAGAAGGGAAACTTTGAAGCTAGCATTCTGGGTTTTAAGCATGTGGGACCAGTGATTGCTGTGCTTTTAGGAGCTTTTATCTCTGTCATCAGCTGAGAAAAAGGAAAAAAAAGAGACAAGACAAAGGAGAAGACTACATAGCTGCTGGGTTAGAGGATGGAGATAGGAAAAATTTATGTTAGTCTTGTTCAATCTAACAAGTGTGTAAAAAAGGAAACTATTAAGGGATGGGGTGGTTTAGGCTTGGAAACAAGCATATATTGACACCATTGAGGTGCAGACTATGTCCAATAATCCTTTTTCTCATTGTATTGCTCTGGTTATACAATCTGCGCCTTTGATCATTAATTTTGGAAATGACCCATAACAAGTGTTTTATTATTATTGTTATAAAAAGAAAGCGTACATATTCAGCATAATTTTATTTTGAAAGAGGAAGAGACATTTTTACTCTAAATTCCAGAAAGTGTGTTGGAAAGAAAAGAGAATCGTAATAATGAAAATGATTCAGGCTGCCCTTTGAATACAATAAAAAAAGTTTGAAATAACCAGGAATATGGGTAGAGATGGGATGATGCAAAGCATGTAATTTTTGTTCCCTTATACTGTGCTGTAAATAGGGTTTTGGTTTAGATTATAGTATTTTTAAAGCCATTAGCAAGGTCTATAACAGCATATTTCAAATACAGAATTTAATGTTTTTTTTTCTTTAATTTTGGATGGATCCACAAAAATTTCGTAGAATGCTATGTATGAGTCCTGAGGTTTTTGACCAGATAGTCACAGCAGTACCTATTACTAATAGAAAATATGTACAGTAGCTTATCCATGTCATGGAGCATAATTAGCACAGCCATATATAATTTCTAAAATCCGTAAGGCTTTACAGAAACTATAAATTAGTCCACAGAAAGAATGGAAACCCAATCAGTTTGGCATCATTATAGTAACAGCATCTTTGTTAATGGAACTTATAATTTCCGGTACGAAATTGCGACATATAAAAGTAAACGAGGTTTCACACAGTCCATCGAAAACACCAAAAGACTGAAGAAATGGGGAGCCAACAGAACAGACCTCGAGACGGTCACGATTACTACCGTTGGAAGCAAGAAGCGATTGCTTTGTCCATCTGATTTTTCTGAAGTGAAGTACCGGTACAAACTGTTGGAAACTGAAAAAGAATGTGTAGCTGAAATCAATGTCTACAACAACTGTGAAATGAGCGATATGCTAAAAAACCTCAACTACTATGATCAGATTGCGTCCACATTACCATTGAGGAAAGAAATCCAGCCACTGAAAAACTTGTTTGAGGGACCTAATCACTGCTGGGATGTTTGTGATGTCCATTGCAAAGAAATGGAGATGGCAGGACTATCCTGAAAACTTATGCGCGGCTTCCTATTCGGCATGGATGATTCGAATGGAAAAGAAGCTTTGAAATCGCTAGCCGAAAAAATTATCACCCTATCTAAACTCAACTTGGAGGCCATTCAAACAGGGTTCTCATCCCACGTGACATGCTTTGCAACCTCAGTAATGGTTAAAAGTCTGCTCGAAAAGAGTTCATCATCCTCTTCTACACCTTCTTCTGCAGAAGAATCTTCACCAGAAACCAAACAAAGACCGCCTATCCCTCTTCCCGAACAAACCCCAGTAACTTCCCGTACCAAGTTCGACACAACTATTTCCCCATCTACATCTATTGACAGTGATGAGTTAAAGGCACATTTCTCCACTTCCGACGTTCTCATTTTCCATTGGCCACAAATTGACGAACCAATGAAAGTAAAGCTGGTTGTTTCGGTGAAAAAAGGTAGCAGCGATGGTGTCACTGATCTGATAACACAACTATTATCCAGATTGCCTTACCAAGAAGATGATTGGATCTTCGGACTGCATATAAATTCAGTGGAAGCAACCATATGTGCAGTACAGCATAAACTCCGGGAAGATCCATTGAAACAAGTTTTTGTTAGTATTTGCTCTCCTCACACCTTCAAAAAAATGTCGCATCCCTTCAGTATAAAATCCTTCTGGGAGATGATATTGGACATTGGTGCTATACTTACAAACTAAACTAAATAATACATTTTGTCGGTGGCCGCTTTCTCAACCAATCAGTGTCACTGTGTATGAATAAAAAGAAGTTTATAAATGATACAAGCTCCATGTATTTTAATGTAATTTCTAAAAAAAAATCCAGTCCTCTTTAAATACTGTATTTACAAAATCAAATTTTAGAAATTTATCTCCAGTTAAAGATGTATTGTCACTCAAAAATGGCCAAAAAGTCTTAAGCATTTTGATTTTAATTTGATTTTGAAATTAACTTGCTCATATTTAAGTAACATCAAAGTTATGAACCTGAAAGAGATTACTGTATTTAAAAATTGTTTAATAAGATTTTTACACCAAAAATGACGTAAATTTAAGAGGCTTCTAGCAAAAGAAATACACTGACCATGAACTCCAACTACAGTAGCACCCATACCACTATGAGCAACCTATTAGTACAAAGAAAGGTGTCAATTTCATATTCAGACAAATGCTTCAGTATCCTCTTGAATAAAGAATTACTGTTTCAAAGCTTTGAAGAAGCACTCAACTATCTGAAATAGGAATTTCAGTTGATAGAACACAGGCAGAAGAGTGATAAAGTACAGTTGAAAAATTAACTGTTACATTATCCATCCCCAATGTTTCCTGATAATAGAAATCAGACCACAGAAAGAGTGGAAACTCATTTAGGCTGGTGTCATACTATCAACAAATGACATCACAACCTTAAATTTTCTACAATATTTTGACTCAAATTCACAAATACACTAGCCTTGAAAATACGTCATCAAAAGCAAAGTTGAAATACCGACAAGCATGAAGCGACTGACATTTGACAACGTCGAGACTGTTCGTACCTACAAAAGTTAGTGAAGGTAAACAAATATGGCAACAAAATGATCAAATTGTTTATCATACATTTTATTTTAAAAACAAAGACAGGATTTAAAACAAAATAAATAAATGTTATATATTGAGAGTTTTACTTTCACTTTTTAATTAACTAATTCAAATTGTTATCAACCACTTTGGGTTCGACTTACATGTTGGAAGGTTTGATTGTACATTTTAAAAAATGTCAAAGGTCCTAGGCCTAGCTATAACTAGGCTAGCATGCATTTATTAAGCTATCATATTCTGCTCTTCTAAAATTTATTTAAAATTACTTGTTTACTAGTGCTAGTCTAGCTAACAGCTATAATTATTGTTTTACTGTATTTTAAAAAGTCTGCCAAGGGAAGTCCAAGTTTTTAACTTGTTGACGCTACTTTAGCCTTATAGCATACTTTGTGAGGCTCTTCGAAATTTAAATAACGTACGACCTAGACTAGTGGCAGAATCCCTTACAGGTCTATACCTCTGATTTAACGTTGGTTAGGGAAGCTTTCCATAATTCATGGATGAATAGTTCAGAAAGGAGAAATGTATCATAGATTTGTAGCGGGTTTAGGAATTACAACATAAATGTTATGAACATGGAGCTACTAATTCAGAACAAGCCATCAAAATTGCAGAACAAATTGGAAGAGCTCAAAAAGTTTAATAAAAGTTTCCAACAGCCTAATTACTTAAACACCTACAACCATAACCCATAATTGGATGATGTAAGACTTATAGTTAACAATTCTCAGAACCTTATATTAAGGATAAGCTAGAAGATTTAAAATTGTCTGTATAAAAACACAAAATGGACTATGATAGAGCTGATACAATATAACACACTACAAAAGAATAAACTCCTATAGGCCAAAGAATGTAATGTAAATTTCCAAAGATGTGGGAAGAAATTAGACAATGTTGTGATGAGTTGTTAGAAAAAGGAGTTGTTGAATTAAGTAATAGCCCTTTGAGTTCATCAGCAGCCATGGTCTGAAAACATGATGAAACATGTAAATTCTGTGTAAACTTTTGTAAACTAAATAATTGTATTTTTTTTACTAAGATTCCAACCGATTAAGGAGAAAAGATGACAATGTAGATGAATTAGCTGGTTCTTATTTTAGCACCATGGATCTATCATCTGGGTATTGACAATTTATGATTGATCCTGCTGATAAAGAAAAGACAGTATTTACTACAGGGGAAGGTATATACCAATTTAAAGTAATGCCTATGGGTTTGACTAAATGCACCATTTACATTTTAAAGACTTGGAATGGAAGAATTTTGATGACAAAATATCCTACTTTATAAAAGAAGTACTTGATAGATTTCACGAAGCAAGGTTAAAACTAAGACCAGATAAATTTTATGTCTTCAAGAAAAGGTTACTGTAGATTTTTTTATTTATACAATTTACACAATTTACAAAAGGCAATCATTTAGCCTGAAATTATTGTATTACAATGATTCAAATATTAAAAATTGATAAAAATATATAGAGTACTGTATATACACAACTATAAATTACAAATAAATACTGTATACAAATATTGATTACGCGATATGTGGGTTGATGATATGCAACTGCCATTTTGGAATAACGACGACCGTGTGATGCGTAGGAAGCGAAGAAAATGACACATAATGTCAGAGAAGGATACTGAACTAGATTCTAAGAATCTTAGACAATTCAAGAAATGGCCTATAATAAACAATGTAACACAAGAATTTATTTTGTTGTGCTCTTATTATAAAAGGTTTGTTAACAATTTTAGTACTACTAGTGCATGTCTGTGAGTACTCTATAATTTGCGCAAATAATAAATTAATCCACCCTTGATGTGTACCCCAATTTTAAGAAACCATTTCAATTACACATTGACGCTTTAGATTTGGAATGAGTAATAGTGCTAGCCATACTTCAACAAGTTCGGAATGCAAAAGGAGCACTTATGATTGTGCATCACTTGCTATTGTTTGGCCTGTTCACCACTTTAGACATTATCTTAGAGGTGTTCCGATTTGAAATCATTACAGATCATTAACCCCTTGGAACTAAAGAAAAACCGATAGAGAATGATGTGACAGTAGGCTAGTAGATGTTCTTTAGAATTAGATGTTTGAATTGGAGATATGGCGATAACTTATAAAGAAGGGACGAAACATCTTAATGATAATTTTATTTCTTGTAGGCCAGATGATGAAAATGACAAACTTAGTTGTAGGAAAAAAAACACAACGTCATGATGTATATTCTATAGCACCACTGTTGCAATTATGTAGAGTGAAGTTAATGGACTATCCTATTGTACATCACACTTAAATGTTCCATTTACATGCCAGGAATTCAAAGAAAGCCATCCTACAAGAGAGGCTCCAACCTAGAATCACTAACGATGGCAACTGAAAGATTTAGGTGGGTAAGATTTTAACTAGAGGGCACCGCCGAGATATAACATTCTAAAGTTCATTCTACAAGATAAGACCTCTGGTCATACTCCGTTGAAGGCGATATAGGGCCCTAATCCTGTGTTGACAAAGCGGGGGATGTGCAAATTTACAACTACTACATAAAAAAGAACATATCTAAAGATGACCGCCTAATCCTTTGAAGAAATATGCCAGAGAAACAATGGATTAAACGATTTATGAGAAGTCCTTGGACGGGGAGAGGGCAGACATCACCACAAATAAGATCTCAGCATGGTTTGACAAATGACAGGATTACATGGTTAGCAGTGGGAATATGGAGGTCTTCAGTGATCCTTATAGGATTTTCAATGCAAATGTTTTTCAATGGCCAGCAAAACTGAAAGAGCGATTATGCCAAAGGTGGCTTGTGATGTGTAACCATCTTATGCTATCAACACGTCAGCACATAACGGTGGTTGGTGCATGTAACACTTACAGGCAATTCATCCCACCATTAATCATCTTTCTTGCTGTGCGTTTTGCATACGACCCCTCGATAGCGCACCTACCAATTCCTCTTTTCATGACTAAGTCCGGCTGGATAAACTCCGAGATCTTCTATGAATACTTAACAAACCCTTTTTGTCCGTATGTTTGTTCCTTAAGAGGTCGTTCAAAAACTACTTTTCCGCAAGTTCTGCGATTATATACACATTGCTTCACTAAACCCTGAAAAAGAACATCTCCTACGGTAATGATACAACAGAATCATTTATGCTTTGATTGATTATTCTCCCGGAACTTATGAATACTGTTAATCAATATCACGAGACACAAAAAAATGTTGCGGAAACTTGCAGAAAGACTTCCGTATTATACTTGTTCATAACGCATATCACAAAAACAGTAAAAAAAAGGTTGCTGTAGTACAAATGCATGGTAATTGCGAGGAATTTAAAGAAAAATATCACTGATGCTTTTAAAAACCATCTTAAATTTCATTGAATATGATTTAGCACCTGTAATGCCTTGTAGTGCAATATTATATCACCGAAAAAGAACAAATGTCTCCTTAAAAAGAAATCAAGGTTGCTTTTGCCTTCCTAATTTAAACATTTATAGCAAGCAAAGAATTGGGTTGTTTAGTATCATAGTCTCCAAATCATTTCTTAAATGCTGATCTCAATCCAAGTCAAAAAATAATGGCCTATCTTAAAATTCATAATTCGAGACCAGCGTGTACACTTGACAATATTAGTAATTTATTAGTGCTCATCTACTGACAAGAATGTATTCTAGAGTTTAGAGTGGCTTGATCTTGTTTAATAGAACACTTACTTGTATTGAATTTACAAAATAAAAGTTCATTTAATTTATTACATACAGAATTAAAAAAATAATAATGGAGATCAGGAAAGTTGTATAAGGTCTGGATGCTGGTCATTTTTTAAGAGAAACAATTCGAGAAGTAAACACTTCTTCCTATTATCTACAATGCCATGGGTGTAATGTAAGCAGCTGGGTGGATAAATTTGAGTGTCGTCCACTAAAACTTATACAGAAGGAAATAAACCTCACCAAATCAAAATTTTCCAAGTGGAAACATCCACGAAACGAAAGAGGTGACCAAGTTTGTAGAGTTAGTCAAATGGGCAGCTTGATGCAAATATTAAAACTGTTCTCATAAATGACAAGTTTAGCTGTGAGGTATGCAATCTATTAAACAACCTGTACAGTAGATTACAAACACATAACAACTATTCGGTGGCGGATCCAGAAGTTTTTGAAGGGAGGTCCAGGAGTCTTGCATGTGTGCAATAGAAATTTTTCACCGAATTGCTGCGTCACACACAAAATCTTCCAATACTTCCAATTTCAACCTAAATTACCGTATGTTACTAACTTAAATTTTGCTACATTATGCTAGGTTTCATTGCAATTATGCGTAGCATTTTGCTAAATGCTACGGAGGTCTAAATTAACCTATACACTTTAACATACAGTTCACTTCCAGTCAATTAGATGCATCCATTCCAGTCTAAAAGTTGAGTTAACATTGGTTAATTAAAACAAATTTTAGTAGTTCTAAAGCTTTGGGGTGTTCATACTGTAGTATTTCATTTATTACGTTTAATTAATACACAATTTGTATGTATTTGGAATTTGTTCATAGAAACATATTTTGATTTTCTATGAACAATCATAAGAAGCTTATTTTCACTCTGATAGTAATTTTTTAGGTCATTACCAACGAAACTCTATGCATTTTATATGAGCACTTAGCAGCAGATGTAGATTCTATGGCTTATGGAAAAAGAAACCATCAAGAAGGCAAGAAAAGCACTCGAGTTAAGAACACAGAGAGAGGTGAATATGTGATTGAAGTCACACGAGGCGATGAAAATGTGGAAATGCGAGATGTTGGAGAGAGTGGTGCATGTAATGGAGAGTATGGAAAAGGGTAGAGATATGCCATGATAATGAGTGTGGAAGATGATGCAGGGTGGGGAAAGTGGAAGACATTGGAGATGTTGATGACAGCATGGGAGATGTGTTGGACAGAGTAGTGCATGTAGTGGAGTGCATTGAATTAGGTGGTAGAGACATGATGGTGAGAAGAAAAATGGTGGCGATGTGGTAGTGACTGATGCATTTTCACTTGGGTCTTGACTTTTCAACTATTTGACCATGTCCAATGTAACAGTAATTGCAGTGAAAAACTGGATAGACTTGAGAAAATCATACTTTCGATGCAAGACATGTTGAAGCAACACATTAAGAAGACGTGTGTTGCTAGAGCAGGCAGTACCAGTAGTACATAATGAAGCAGACATAGACTTAACTATATTACGTTCGCTAGATGATTTTGTTACAATTGGGTAGGTCCAACCCCCAGTTCAACTTCCTGTTAATAAATTTTGTGAAATTTTACCACTGCAAATGACCCTTCAAAAGCCATTTGTTCACTAAGGATGAAATGTCTAATAGTAATTATGGAGGTGTAAGGGAAAATTCTCTGTAAAAAAATGCCATAATTGCTGTGGTTCAGTAAGTCTATAAACAACTTGGTAACTGACAATAATAAATAATAATAATAATAATAATAAATAAATAATAATAATAGTAAATAATAACAACAGCAGCAACAGCAACAACAATAATAATTAAATTAACATGGCTGGTAATGAGCTTAAACACCAGATGCTAAATTTGGTATACTGCTGCAGAGTCATGGCTTGAGAGATATCTACGAGAGCTACAGCAAAAATATACGGTATACCCAAACCAACAATGCAAGACAAGGTTCAAGAAAAAAGACCATTAGAGGCAAAGCAGGGTCCAAATCCAATTGTGATGAACGTGGTGGAAAAGAAGATTAAAGAATGGATTTTGTACATGGCCAAAATTGGCTATGGCCGTACAAAACAAGCACTTGGTGTAGATGTAAAAAAGATTTTGGATGAAGATGGAGGGCCGAAACCGTTTAACAACAATACACCCAGAAGGCAGTAGATAAGAAATTTCTTGAATGCCACCCTGAAATATCGACAAGGATACCAAAACCACTCAGGATGGAACGTGCAGGAGTTACAAATGAAAAGAGTTAGATGTCTGGTTTGCCGACTGCCAAAAATTACTGTTGGATAATCTGTTGGGACTTTCTGATCCCTTGCGGCTGTACATTGCTGATGAAACTGGCTTCACGTTAAGGGGAAAGGCAAAAGAAATTCTTGGTCCCAAAGGCGCAAGAGACGTATACAATTGTCTAATGACATGGAGAGATCACTGTCATTGGTTGCTTGCAATGCCGTGGGTATATACCACTAGTATTGATCATCTTCCCCAGCAGCAGGTTTTCATATGGTCCACTGGCTGGAGCCCCCGATCATTCATCCCTCTGCCAAGTCGCTATATGGGAGTGTTGCTCTGTTTTTTTTTGGTATATAATGTCTAAAATTCCTTATTCTATTTGTCAAAGGCCATTCTTATCACCTTAGTTTAGAGACTGCCACTTTTTGTGCCAATGAAAACATTATATTATACAGTCTACCCTGCAATTCCAGTCACATAATTCAACCATTCGATAATTTTGTCCATAATTTGGCCAAAAATTCATGGATTAAGGCTGATGTCGCTTTATGCAATCATTTTCTTCTGTTTTTGCCAGCGTTTGGAAGGAAGGAGCTAAAGCTCGACACAATGGCATCTCCGACTTCAAAAAGTCTGGATTGCTCCACTTCAATCTCAACACCATCGACAGGGATAGATACCAACCACTTTATATGTTAGGCAAGCTGCAAAAACATCAGTAGCAGCTGCAACAATAACAGCAACAGTATTGCCGAGAGGTGGTGAAGGTGCTGCAACAGCAGTAGCTATACATCAGAAGCAATGCTGGCAGCCAATGCACAAGCTGTTGAAACATCAGTTGCGACTGACAGAAACTGCAATATCATCAGGAACTCCCACAATATTAGTGGCCGCAACGTCAGTGGTTAGTACCACAAAAACATCAGAGGCATGCCAAGTTGCTAAAGCTGCACTGAAAGTACTTGAAAGATCTATAGGTTAAAGAAAGTTTCACTGTTTAAACGCCAATTGGATGAAGAGTTTTATTTAAACAACGATCCCCTTTATTCGGCATGGAAACAACTGTGTAGGGCAACTTTGGCTTCGCCGCCTTCATTTATACTTCAACAATGTCCTTCCTACATCACTCCAACATTAGACAAATGCCCTCCACACTTTATCATGATCACACATCAACACCTAACTCAACACCAACACTGTCATATGCATCATTAACATCGTCTACAGTGACAACAACCACTGCCTCGTCACCAACTTTAACATAAGCTTCAGAGATGGCTGGACAGAACTGGACAGGAAAAAAAAATTCATTATTTGATTTAACATGGCTAAACCTTGTTTCTAATGTTTATAAGCAGCAGCAAAACCCCACAAATTAGAAAGCAGAGATTACTACAATTAATCAATGATGAATGGTGTAAAACTTGTACAAAACTTTCTTTAAAAAAATAAAAGCAGCAGAGTAAAAAAAGGTTAACAATATTACTTTAGTACGTAAATAAAACAAACAAACCTACCCAAATGTATCGAGGAGAATTGTCCTAACAAGGCTGTCTTGTGCTCTTCTTACGACTACGCAGTACATGTATATTCAGCAAATTACATGTCACAGAAAAAAAAACCATGAATAATATTCAAAATTACAATAAACAATAAGAGTTGATTCATTTAAGATATGTTGTAAACTTTAAAATATGACAAAAACGAAAATAACTGCATGGATTTGTATGCTTTTACCAAGTGTGAAATGTATTACTTCAACCTTGTGCATCTTGTGTCAGTGTTGGTAATAAAAGCGCATCCCTAAGCTGCTAATTATTTCACTTGAGTGATCTCCATTTGCGAAATTCCTACATTCATGACTGGTTCTTGTGGCTTATCCATCGAGGTACTTAAGGTGCTCGAGCATCCCTTTGAGAGGTAGAAATAAATATAGTTAGTATAGAAAAAAATGTAAAAATTGTGACCTCCAGCAACCTCTTCTGGGAAGCTAAGCATCCCCTTCATAAGAAAAAATAAAAATCTAATACAGTATCTGCCATTGAAAGCATACAATAGGTGATACAGAACGCACTCGCTACACGATGTATATAGATACTTAGAACATAGTTTAAAACACTGTATAGGCCTATAAACTATGTTTTTACATCTACATTTTCCGCTACACAAGATCGTCATGTACAAATTTAATAATATATTCACAAGACATGAAGATTATAGATGTTAAAAATATCACTACACTGTAAAATTGGAATAAGAATTGGTTTAGACCAAATGAAGGCAAATTTTTCAAGACGTTTATTCAGAATTATATAAATCATACTCCAAATTGAAGGACTTTGTAATTCTTTTACATAATACCAGCAACAAGTTCAATTTCGAACCAAGGTTTGAAAACCCTAACTTGAAAAACTCAACGAACCAATACATCGAACTTAAAAACTATTCGCAGAGGACACTAAAAAAAAATTACTTGAAAGATAATTCAAGAAACACATTAGAGGAACTAACCGATATAATCCACAACGAGCAGAGTCTGTTAGAGAACATATCCATTGGAGCCTAACAATTTGTCGTTAACGAATCGATCAAGCTCAAGAGAAATAAAAATAATAAAAAACTTAAACGACTACATTTCAACTTTTTACTGACTAAGAAACTCTGCACAAAAAGAAAAGAACTCTACCTAAACGATATTATTAATTCTCTTAAACACACTGACTATAAAAATAAAAGAATTTCTATTAGAAAGGAGATAAACGACACAGGTAACAACGATAGCTTTCATAATTTCACTAAAACAATCTCACCCCACCTAGCATCTGCCGTAGACTTGCCAAGAATGCATACAAGGCAACTCTCCAGGGGAGACCTTCTCGTTCCAAGACCCCAGTACAAAATCTTTAAAAATTCCTTTAGTTACAAGGGACCTAAATATTTTAATACACTAGACACCTCAATTAGAAATTCCAATACATTCTCCAATTTTAAAATTAAACTAAAATCTTTCTTATTCAACAATGAATCAATTTAATTTTTTTTATTTGCTTAAATTTTAAAATTATATTATTATTACTGATATTTAATTGTAGATTTATGTATATTTTTTGTAACGATATTTATGTTAGTTTTTTATGTATATAAGTTTGTATTTTTGAGGGCCCCTCATCACGCTGGATGGGTCACCCTCGTGAAATATGGTTTAATAAATAAATAATAGGCCTAAGTGTGTTTTTTGCTTTTCAATATTTGACCGGGCTTGAGCACCTTCAACTGGACCTTGAGGCGGGAGTGGGAGGGGTGGCCTTGGCATGTATCCCTGGCTCAAATTACATTTCACATGATTTAGGCTAGTGAAACCTATTTGCGACAGCTCCAGTTTGCAGCAGATTAGTTAATTGTTTATAGTTAATTAAATTTTATTTCTTTCTAATTTAATTTGTGTTTTCTATTAACTATTTTATGTTACAAACCGATTAATAAACCCAACCATCTCTTGCACCATTTTTGCTCCATTGATTGGGAATCATATACTGTAAACACAAGTGCCCAACCCAATGTCAGAATGAAATTAGCCAATAACATGTAATGGTCCATTTAAACTGATCATTTACTTTCCGTTACATTGTTTGTACTTTATACATGTTATATTTTTTAGGGGCTGGTCACTAACTTCCGGTCAGCAGTCAGTCGATTTATTCATGCGTTAAGTCACATGTCTAGATTAGCGGCAATTTGTGTCTATTGTTATTGTTTACTCAATCAGAACACTGTACTCTGCTGTCTTAAAAAAAAAATCATTGGTTTGTACTAAACTCGACCTGTGCAACAGCAAGCCACTGTCACTGCTGCTATCGGACCTGTGCAGGACTGTGCCATCACTTCTGCTGTTGTCGTACCTGTGGAGCACTGTGCTGTCGCTGCCGAACCGTCTGTGCTGCATGCCGCCATCGCTGATGCTGCCGTTGCACCTTTGCAGCAAGGTGCCATCACTGGTGCTGTCATCGTACCTGTGCAGCACATTATTGCCGCTGTTGCACCTGAGCAGCATGACGTCGCACCCGCAATTCCCACAAGAACACAACCGTCTCCTGCTGCAACAAACTAGCGCTACATGAGTCAACTTTAGACAGCCAACAATTAGCGCTTTTTGAACATCACTATGACAATGGATAGATGCGGGTGACCTGTTTCCACGAGGCGCACACGGGCACAAGTGTTGAGCCAGTGTGACCTTTACTTCATGTGAATTTCTTTCGTGCTACATTATCAAAATGGTTGTCCTGTCAACATTGACATCTTGATCCTCGCGTTGTACCATCGTCGACAGCATCGCCGAGTAAGAAAGTATCGATGGTGGGTGCATCCAATAAACCGAAGAAGAAAAAAAAATAATTTTACTTAATTTTTTATAATTCAAAATTGATAAAAAAATAATGTTGAATTTTATATTTGGCCAAAATGCTCCATGCAATTGCCATTTCCAATCGTCTAGAGGTTCTAAATTTCAAAATTTTCATGCCTCAGCCCCAACCAGGGTGGGACTGAGAACGGATTTGTAACTTTACGCCCCTGAATTATGAAATTAATTACCAACGAACAGCAGAGGCAAAGACGACGAGACAAGAGGTAGTTTCAATTTTAGTCGGACACTAAAGGTCAAAGTTATCCTAAATATATTCATAACTTTCGAAAAAACTGGCCAGGCCATTGACTGGTTTGGTAAAAGCCTCACACTTTTGCGCATCATCAAACTGAATGCAGATGACACGCGGTAACGTTCTTTTTCTAATTCTACTATTGAGGTAGATCAAATTACAGGGTCACAGTAAGGTTAATTACCATAATTTACGAAGCTTACAAGAAACAGGGCCTACCCAATGTTTAAGATAAACTTTTGTTGTCTTTGAACCATCCATTTCAATTGTTGTATTTGTCGATGGCCACTTCTCTGATATTAACATCATTTCTGAGTTTTGTGCTAAGGAGAAGATACAGTAGTCTTGTACTGTCTTCCCTCATAATCAAGCCACCTTATGCAACCTTTGGACGTGGCCGTTTTTAAGTCTATTTAATCGTCCTGGGGTAAAGCTGTCCGGGATTGGATGATTGACCATCCCGGAGAATGCATTATAAAACAATGCAGTTCCTAATGTTTTTGGTTTGGCCTGGCGGGAAAGTGCGAGGAAGGAGCTCGCAAATTCTGGTTTCAGAAACAGTGGGTTTTATCCCTTTAACCCAAATGCCATCAACGCAGAGAAGCTCGCACCTTCTACTGTTTACATAACAGAACGATCAACAACAGCCGGACCATCAACATCATTAACAGTAGACCCGCTGATGACAATACCACCACCCACGTCAACGTCACACTCACCCGACATCATCAAAAACAGCATCGTCATCATTTGTTCCTGCGGCTGCTGCACTTTGTTCTTTCAAAGAATCTATGGGAAGGCTTTGGTCTCCCGATACTAACGCTGGCTGATTAAGGGGTACAATATCCCTGACCCCATGTACAACACCTGGTTAAAATTACGGTCAGAAATCAATAACATCAGTACCTCTCCATGGCGTTCAACATCCTATGTGTCGCCAGCATTGGAAAAACATTTTATCTACCCGTAACGGGCCATGCCGAAGAAGTCCTCCCCCATATTTTATCGGGGGAGACGTATTTGGAGATCTTAAGAACGAAAAGGCAACAACAGAAAGATAAGGATAGAGATGAAGAACGAAAAAAGAAAAGAGAGGAGTAGAAAGTAAAAGATTTGAATATGCGGAGAAGGCAAGAGAAGAAAGAAAAAGGAAACAAGAAATACAGAAATGTAAAAAAACAAATAACAAAAAAAAATCATAAAATCGAAGACCACGAAACTTCTGAGTTTTGTGCCAAGAAGAATATACAGTAGTCTTGTACTACTGTCTTCCCTCACAATCAAGCCACCTTATGCAACCTTTGGACATGGCCATTTTGAAGTCTAGTAAATCGTCCTGGGGTAAAGCTGTCTGGGATTGGACCATCCCGGAAAATGCGTTACGAAACAATCAGTTTCTAATGTTTTTGGTTTTGCCTGGCGGGAAGTGCGAGGAAGGAGCTTGCAGTTTCTGGTTTCAGAAACAGTGGGTTGTATTCCTTTAACCCAAATGGCATTGACGCAGAGAAGCTCGCACCTTCTACTGTTTACATAACAGAACGATCAACAACAGCCAGACCATCAACATCATTAATTATAACGGCAGACCCGCTAATGACAATAACACCACCCACAACACCATCAACGTCACACTCACCCGACATCATCAAAAACAACATCGTCATCATTTGTTCCTGCGGGTGCTGCACTTTGTTCTTTCAAAGCAGCTATGGGGAAGGCTTTGGTCTCCCAATACTAACGCTGGCTGATTGAGGGGTACAATATCCCTGACCTCATGTACAACACCTGGTTAAAATTACGATCAGGGATCAATAACATCAGTACCCCTCCATGGTGTTCAACATCCTACGTGTTGCCGGCGTTGGAAAAACATTTTATCTACCCGTAACAGGCCATGCCAAAGAAGAAGAAGACCTCCCTCATATTTTATTGGGGAGACATTTTGGAGATCTTAAGAACAAAAAGGCAACAACAGAAAGATGAGGAAATAGATAAAGAACGAAAAAAGAAAAGAGAGGAGCAGAAAGTAAAAGATTTGAATATCCGGAGAAGGCAAGAGAAGAAAGAAAAAGGAAACAAGAAATACAGAAATGTAAAAAAACAAATAACAAAATAAATAATAAAATCGACAACTATGAAACTTCTGAGTTTTGTGCCAAGGAGAAGATACAGTAGTCTTGTACTGTCTTCCCTTACAATCAAGCCACCTTATGCAACCTTTGGACATGGCCGTTTTTAAGTCTATTAAATCATCCTGGGGTAAAGCTGTCTGGGATTGGATGATTGACCATCCTGGAATATGTGTTACGAAACAATTAGTTTTTAATGTTTTTGGTTTTGCCTGGCGGGAAGTGCGAGGAAGGAGCTTGCAGGTTTTGGTTTCAGAAACAGTGGGTTGTATTCCTTTAACCCAAATGCCATCGACGCAGAGAAGCTCACACCTTCTACTGTTTACATAACAGAACGATCAACAACAGCCGGACCATCAACATCATTAACAGCAGACCCGCTAATGACAATTTTAACACTGTAATAACTGTAATTCCCTATCTTTTATGCTAATTTACTTAAATCATGTAGTTAACGCTGATTGGACGAAAGTTAATAGGAACTTGAGCCATGGAAATCTATAAATTATGGCAAAATTTTCATTCTATTTCATCCTAGTGTGGTTATTAGAACGGAAGCTCAAGATAACTGGAAAAGAAGAAAGCCTAAGACAGATAAAAATGAAGGTCCAAAAAGAAGCAGAAATAGCCAACTGGAAGGAACAAATAGACGACCTAGAAGAAATATTCGAAGGGTACAAAACAACTATGGAAAAGCAATATACAAATGCATAAAGACAATGAAGAAAACATGCAAAAGCACATCGACGAGTTGAAGACTACCAAAACGACCAAAAAAAACTTGATCTTCGACACTTAGAAGATAACATTCAAATTGGTGAATTGGAGGAAAAAGTGACCAATCTAAAGAAACTAAAAGGCAACTTATTCGACCAACTCAACAAAATAAACCAACAACTTCAAAGAAGACTAAATGTGAGAGTACAAGAAAGCCCTTCAGACTACGATGCATTCAGCAATGGACTCATAAAAGAAATCAAAGATAATCTCTTCAACTGGGAAATGCTGTTTGAATCGATTCAGAAAGCTAGAGACGAATTCCATCAGAGGGCAATCGACAACTCAGAACACGTAGACATCTTACACTCAATCCTGATGCAAGAAAAAAACTACGCAAACCTCAAACTACTAACGGAAACCAATGATTACACCTCAAGGGATTTCGACAGAATAGTAGCCAATATCATGCAGCAACATGAGACAATTACTATCAACTTCCAGCATTACGACAACCTGTTATTTAACTCTACATATCACAGCCTTGATTATAAAGGTATGTATACTTTGTTATGTATCTTAGTAGTAGTCTAAAGAAGCCCTAGCAAGGTTGGATGCGGGACTTGCTCTACCTGAGTCATGGAGCCTCTCTCCCCTGTGCACACCCTTGGGATTGATACACACTAGATACTTATTATTTCTTGTGTCTCGGGCTGAAAAGAACTTTCAAAATTAAATAGCCGAATGAGAGAGAAAACATCGACCCGGCGTAAGCGATTTCAGAAACCTAGGTCGGAACAAACTAAGTCTGCAGTGAGTAAGGGCAGGCACGGTGGTTTTTCGTTGTTGGGGGTTCATCTGGGGCAGATTTGACAGTACAGTCTTCTCGGATAAGGACTATAAACCGTAGGCCCAGTGTACACATACGGCACGTGTGCACTTTAAAGAACCCAGTACACCTTTCGAGAAGGGGGTTATCCCGATGTACTGGTTCATACATTACCCCTGCTGTGGACAGACGAATGGGCGCAAGTGCAAGCCAGTACTTGCTGCATGACATGACGTGACTCTTAGGGGAGTAGAAAGTCTGACAATGCTATCGTGTGAGTAAGACGTGTTTGTCGAGAGCTCCTGTAATCACGCATACCATGACTTCTACACGTTCAAAAAAGCCGGGTTCAATTGCCTCACAAGATAACGTTAGCTTTGAAGATTATGTTAAGGAATCTCTTGCCAAAATAATGCAATCTCAAAATTGTATGGAGGTTAAACTAGCTGAATCTATAAAATTCAACGAAGATCGAATTATAGCTTTGGAAAAGGCCCAGTCACAATACAAAGCTGAGCATGCCGAGCTCGTGAATAATTTGCATACAGCCCAAATCACAATTACTGCTTTGGAGTTGGAGCTAAACAAGGCTGAACGTTTCTCTCGCCGAAACAACCTTCGTTTGGTGGGTATTGCTAAAACCGATAATGAATACTCGTTTAAAATTGTTGAAGATTTTTTAGCGACCAACTTCAAAAT
>JAOTQE010051206.1:0-21055 GCA_025631205.1 Nesometra sesokonis
TGAAAAGTATGTTAAATTTGTTTTATTGCGATTTTAATTCGTCGCGAAGATTTACGAATTTTGTTGCGCACAGCGTAGTAGGCCTAAATAGCGGAAATATAGCGGTCCAGCGTGAATTGAATTTTATCGTTGACTTTTTAAATTTTTTAACGATTAAAACGCCGTTTCAAATCGGCGATTTTGGAATAACGATCGACAGGAAAACAGGCTTTACCTCTGAGAGTGTGTGGTACCTCCAGTTTCTTTTTTGGTTTCTGGTAAGGTAGACTTGAGTATACAGACCGCTGTGACTGTGATCCTATAGAATGATCATGTCTATGATCTATTGGGATAAGCAACGAGTCTGGCGACGTATTCCGATCACTGAAGGCGAAAAAGAAAACAGTAAAACGCTTTCAACTTTAAATGTATGCCTATACTGTTTCTAACAAAACAATGGTAGTCCTATATTATATTTTGTGATTTTGAAACAACCAAGATTGTTTATTTAAATAATCTCAAAAAAGCTTCCAAAACGACGTATTAATGGCATAATAGCCCGACACATTTAATATCGAGTACCGCAAAACAAACGACTATGCGGGGAATATAGCCAGAAGTTACAAACGAAAGAACTCTTACTACCAATAGTGTGCTAACACAATTACATAATTTGACCACACCAACAAGCATGAAAATTCTTCAAAAACTGAAAGGTAGTCTAGCAGGAGGCAGACGTAAACGTCAGATTGGATGGACTAATATGTTGTTGGGCAGTATGAAAGAAGTGACTGGCTTTCCTTATGCCAGCTAATTATTCAGCATAACTGCGGGCCCATCTCCAAGAACATGGATTGACAACACTAAAAGGCACTTTCAAAATCGTATTACACTGCAAAGCAGAAATGGACAAATAGGTACTGCTCCCGGAGCCTTACCGGTACGATAGCAGTCTACATAACTGTGTGGACAAATTGTTTGGTTCTTCGGTCCTCAGGTCCGACGCCAACTGCAGTCACGAGGACTGTGAAAGTATGTGGATATAGAGTTAATGCGAAAATAGTCTTAAAAAGTCTACGAAATTAACAGTTTTATTTCAATTACAAAGGTTTAAGAAAAGCAGAGGATGCGTCTGCAAAAAAACAGCTTTTCCTACCTCTCACTGTCTAGCGAACTAATACTGTAAGTATCCAACGAATATTCTGTTTGAATTGCAGTGTCGACACTCTTCGTTTCCTTATAAAAAACAAACAAGAAAGAATGTAAAATGAGGCATGTCACGGCAAAACAACCAAGTTGTAAGAAAATTGAAAATTGCGTTTTTGTTATAGCTATGTTAAACTTTTCGTAGCCTTAAAATGATGGGTCATTTATCAAAATCGAACATCTTTAACTGAAGTTACTGGACAAAATAGACAAAAATTCCTTTGTAATTGTTTATATTTCTCTTTTGTTTATTTGCTTATTTCTCAATAACTTCCTGTGCGACAACTTGATGGTTTTTCCATGACTGGCCTCAAATGTATGCACGATGTATTATTTTACATAATTATAGCGTTTTCAAAATTGGAAAAAACTTCGCATATAATACCATGGTTGTTTGAATGAAAACAAACATGTGTCCTAAGACGGTACCCTACGACATGGGACGACGTCGTTGATGACGACGGCGATGACCGTGGTGGTTGTAGTGGTGGTAGTGACTGTGACTAGAATGACAGTGAGAATGACGAAGGTTATAGATGAGGGAACAATAGATGAAGACATTGAAGATGGCAATTAGGGTGATGGAGGGCGAGGGTGTCGATAAAAATGACAAGGACAATGATGAAGAAGTAGCAAGTGTGACGGTGACCGTATCTACAACGGCAACGGTAACCCCAAATACGACAAGAATAACGAGGATGCGGGAGGTTAAGATGGATGATGGACATTGATTTTGATGATGTGTGTGGTTGCCAGCGCGATGAGAGTCTTCTACTAGTCGGCAGTTTTTTTAGTTAAATTTCCCTGTTCAATCGCTAAAAAACCGTCGGCCGACGAGGAAGACTGTCATCGCGTCTGGCAACGTGCACACACACAGGGAGCGACGGTTTAGTCGTGCGACCGCCGCACGGCGCAGCGAGCTGAATGAATTTACGATGACGACGTGGTCGGGACGATTGTGTCGACGACGACGGTGACGTCACCGGTGAGGAGGTTGATCAAGGATGCGGGAAGATGATTAGGCCTACAGTACAACAATCTGGTACCGGAAACAACAGTTATGATTTTAAAATCGATATCTATTTGACAATTACATTTTTATTTGAATAAATAATAACATACTTGCTCTGCATCTGTAGCTTGTTTTATTTCAGCGTTCCTCTTCAGCGCTTCAATTTCCTTTGAAAGCTAAAATAGTAAAAATAAATAAATGTTTTTAACAAATCGATACAGTGCATTGTAGAGTACGAATAACAAAGTCTTATTGAACAGAATAGAGATCGCAAGAGGAAGCTTCATAAAGATGAAGGAGATGCTGACTAGTTCTCAACTGACAATTGAAACCAGGAAAAGATAAGGTGTTATGTACTCTCAACTCTGCTCTATGCATCTGAGACTTGGACAATCAATAAAGAGATGGAGAAGAAAATTGGGGCATTCGAAATGTGGATGTTCAGAAGAATGTTGAAAATATCATGACAGGGTTACAAATGAGGTGGTACTGAGCAGGGTGAATGAGAAGAAGCTTTGATGAAAACAATTAAAAAAAGAAAATGCAAATATTTTGGCACATAGTAAGATCGAATGGACTACAAAAAATGACAATGGAAGGAAAAGTTGAAGGAAAAAGAAAGAAGGGAAAACCACGAAGAACATGGATAAAGAATATGTGAATGAATAAACATCAGTTATGGAGAAGCAACAAGATCAGCTAAAGTCAGAAGGAAACGGAAGAAAATCATGGTATCCGAAATCCTTGATGGATATGGAACTTGATTGATGGATGGATGGATCTAACAGGGACGTATCCAGTTGACGAAGGGGGTGCTCGATGTGTTGGATTTTGACAAGCAAAAGAAAACATTGTTACTGCATTGACACGCCCTTTATTATGCAATTTACAATTTTATGGTGGTTTTACCCGACAGCATAATAGTCCTCCTCCTCTGAAGGTTCTCATTTCAACTGAAGCGGTGCTCGGGGCACAGAAATTCACATGTCTATCATAATTTTATTGTTTTCTGCCTCCGTGTTAAATCAAACAACAGGTTCATCGACACTTTTAAGTGTTTTTGTTTTTTTGTTTATAAAGACGAGTTAAAACTCGTCTCTCTAAACAAACTTTTCTTAAAAGGAACAGGATTGGTGCTGTTAAATCGTCCGAGGGGATTCAGAATCGTATGGTTCGACACAGTACCAGGTTGTTGCAAGGCCACACCTCTAATACTGAAGTTCAGTCTCACTTGGCTATTTCTTAGACCCAATTCATATCCATGCGAATATGTCAAACTGTATTGTTAAAAAAATATAATCTAAACGTCTATCTACGTCTATATTGGTTTTAATGAGGTTTGAGTGCAAATGCGCCGATCTATATCATGCAGCAGCATAACAGAAGCAGACGCGGATAAGGGTTGGGGCACCGAACCCGGGCTGTCCTTTTGGCACGGCAAAATAATATTGCTTGCACACTTTCAACCTCTAAAAAAGAATCAGAGAGCATCTGTAGAGAAAAACATTTTCCCGGGCCTTATGCGGGACCTGGACCCACGCCTATTTCCATCAGTTTACTGTTAAAATCTCATACCAGTGTTTGTTCAAATTGACTTCGGGCCCCTCTTTCGAGCTCAGCAGGATCCACCCCTGAGAAGGCCCATGCCAATGATTCAGGATAGCGGAGAGCACACTGAAAGCATTATATACTACACTATCTTACCATGACAATATCATGTGCTTGCAGACTGCTGGATAGAGCTTTCTCAATTAACAGTGAAAACCAAGTCTGGTCCGTTACAGTCACCTGACCATTGAGAATATATTGGTTATGAAGATCTCGAAGATACCGTGTAAGAGCAAAGTTGTCGGGGTCTGAGACAATAAAAATACAAGAAACATCAACAAAGAATTATATTGATACAGAAATGTGGCAATCTAGACCTGTTAAAATAATTTACGTTATTTCAACTTTATTCGGCTTCTCACTAAGCAAAATCCAAAGAAGTTCGAAGGAGACTCGTTTCCAATGGCATTTCTTTGTATACGCTATTGCACCTTTTGAAATTTTTTAGAGAATGACTATTATTTCGCCAAAATGATCAGAAATATTTGGTAGAGAAAGCAAAATGCCATACCGTCTTTCCTTGCCTCCTGCCAGGCCATAGCGTCGTCCAAAGCTGACATGATTCGTTCATCTAAACGTTGCTTTATACTTGTGACAGTTCGTTTAAGCTCATCATTGTCATCGTACTCCTCATCAAATGGTATGAATGGATGTTGATCGTGTGAACTGAAAATAATGCATTATCTATACGTTATGATACAAGTATTTAATTTTATTTTTTCTATTTTTATTTTATTCACATCTAACTGTTTACCAAGTCAGAGCTCCCAAGTGAGAAAACCAGAAATCCTGGAGATTTTGTCTGTCAGCGTCAACTGTTTTTCAGGTACTATATGGATATCTAAAGTGAAATTATATGAACAAATTGCTTTGATTATTACAACTGAAAAGGTGTTTACTATTAAATTTGGTACAATTATTGACAAACGAACCTTTAAAATACCATTTAATGTCCAAATAAATGAAAAATACTACATTTTTTTAACACTGCTATTTTTATAAAAAAAAATCCTGAAGTTTTTCATGAAAAATGCAAATTCCTAGAGAATGTTGGATCATTTCCTGGAGCCGGGAGATGATGCAACATTTCCGGAGATTCCAGGCTAATCCTGGAGACTTGGGAGCCCTGCCAAGTGTAGGTTGGACGTACTCTATCGCGTTTAACTTGAGGTGTTGTTTTTCGTGAGAATCGTCCTAGCGCTTTGTCAGGATTGAACCCGGGACCACGGGATTGGTAGACAGGTACGATAACCACCAAGCAACAGCTCCGCTGCATTATTCAAATATTTTAAAGAGTTATCCAAAGCATCCTCAACCCCAATTCTAAATATTTAAAATATATTTGAACAGTATTTAAACAAAGACGTCAGGGAAAACGGTCATTTAATTAAAAATAATACAAACATTTCGGAACTCGCATTTAAACGTAACCGTAGAGAAAATCTGACCAAGGCTGACAATGAATTTAGTGGCTGGAACGTAGTACCGATATCTCAAGATGGATCCGTTCGGCTTCTAGGCAACTAAGTATAACCAAGATTCAATAATGCGACAACAAACAGAGACCAGCCCCACACTCAAGGTTATGCGAAGGTGGGAGGTAAGACGGCGCAATATACGACAAAAAACCGTCATTTGCCCCTTATTTGCGTGCTTTGAGACTTGTTCGGATACGTGTGTCAGTATTTTTTTTGTGAAACTTCAAAAACGGTGGGGTGCGGATACACAACTGTAAGAGGGAAACATATGAACTTGTCGATAATGAGGATTCTCTCAACTGACAATAAATGGATGCGGTGCCAGACCGAGTCTATGCACACTGACAAAAATGTGTTAACGCATCAGGAAAAAAAGATGAGTGCTTACTTGGTTTTTGTAATGTTAAAACTGATGAGGATTCTGGCTTTAAATTCTAGTTTATTTTAATTAAAAACACAGATATACAATTTGTTTTTCTTCTGGTTCGGCAACATACACAATACAAAGAACTCCACCGGATACCAATCCAGTATTTCTGAGAATGGTTCAATTTCCTCCTAAGGATGGCTTAATACAGACGATAAACATAGTTCCTAGCAGTACTGATGCATTTAAAAAGAAATTATGTTTATTATTAAATACCGGTATAAATAATCAAATTCTTCGTACAATTACTTTCAGAAAAGTTTTCGGTTATAATTAAATTTCTTTGTATAATTTTTGTAATGTTGAAAGGAAGTTAATTTCTTACTCTTGAAGCTCAAATGTCCAATTTTATATAGTGGGCCTACCTATCAACACTCATAAATAACGGGGTGGATTCACTTGCACTTTCTGACGATGGTTGTTGCGACGTCACGATGTCAGATTCTGTAGCGCTATCGGTTTCAATGTCATCTAATTGAGAGTCACATGACCTATAAAAACGTAAACATTATTAGATGTCAGAGAAGTATTGTTATGATTATAATTAATTATGGTAGAACCGTTGCAATTGTATCGCCGAAAATGTGGAACAATCTTTGGAATCTTTGCATTCGTCCGTATTTGCTGCTTCGCTGTTCATACAGATAAGTGCTTGCACTCAGTTGTCAATTTCGTTTTCATACCTCTACTTTTGCAACAGAGAGCAATGACAATGACGACGACAATAACAGTCGATTTGACTCGAATTTTTCCTTGTTTTTATTTTTTAATTTACAATGACAATGTACTGGTAAAAATAGATACACAGCGGCTGTGTATAAGGACTCCCAAAGTCGGAACTGTTAAGGCAAGCAGGTAGATATTTTTTGCTTGTCAAAACAAAATTTAGAATTTAAGCCCTACTACCACCCCATCCAAAATAAAAAAAAACAATCCTGGATCCGCCCCTGGCTATCGAACACCACGACGAACACGAAGGTAGGGGAGCAGAAGGATGACACGACGATGACGACGACGACGATGATGATGATGATGATGATGATGATGATGATGATGATGACGATGATGACAACGACGATTATGGAATTTAGTGACATTAAAATGTGAATATTACCTGAATACGTCAGAGGTTTGAGAATACTCGTTCGATGTACATGATTTAAATTCAAGTGATGTCAAACTATTGCACGATTCCGAGTGCTTGAATACCTGTGGTGGTTCGGTTAGTGTTGCCTCGCTATCTGTAAATGCTAATAATAATAATAATAATAATAATAATAATAATAATAATAATAATCCAGATGTAAAAAAAAATTAGAATTCACTGATATTTTATAAAGCTTCACTGCATGGGAATTGGATTCCGAGATAAATCTTGGTCAACGTCTGGAAACTGGGAAGTTTAATTTAAGTTCAGTGGCAAATTTAAGGGGGACCGGCTCTACCCCCTCACCCTTTTCGGAATGCAAAATATATCAATATCATTAACATTGTCTATACAAAGAAACATATTCAGCAATCATAAAAATGATTCCTGAACACGCCCCTGAGGCCATTTCCGGACATCTAAAAATCATGCCCCCTTTTTTTTTCAAAAGTCTGCATCCGCCCCTGAATCTTCCGTAAATCATAAAAATGTAATTGCTGTGTGGCATAGCAATCAAGTTCAATATGTAACATTACCCACTAGTACCAACACAAAGAATAGACCTCGCTTATATACATTAAGTATGTCTAAAATGGGTCACTAATTTAGTAAGTTAGGAGACAACATTTTATCTATTTTGTCGCTTTGGCTTAGCAACGGTTTATTTTCCGTTAAATAGCCCACTTTATGGCCTAACAGTATGTCTTAGTATATAAACACCAAATATAAATCCAATACCTACATGGTCTATAATGTCGAGGTATGGTTTCGTTGAGGGACTGTATTATGACATTTGTCGCTTCGATGAGACGAACTTGCTGATCATGAGTAATTCCACTTGATTCTTGATAAGAAAATGATATAAAAGTTTTATGTAGGCATGTTAATTAGTGAATGGGGAAATAAACAAATCGTTACCATACAAATATTGTAATCAGAGTTGGATCCAACTGGACGGAGGGGGCCGATGAAGGATAGAGTGGTCCCGGTGCCAAATTTTGTGTTGTTTCGGGCTAAGTTTGAAACAAGATGCGTTTCCTGTGTAGGCCTATCCAAGAGTTTTTCAAGTTTAAATAAAATTCGTCCAAATAAAAAAAAAGAGCTGGGTCGGATGTCAACAAACCTTCCAGTTCCAATTTCATTGCATTCTCTTTTTGTAAACCTTCTGGTGACAACCACGATCAAAAATGATGTCCATTACTTACCCGATGACTTATGTAGTTCATTGCTCATAGCAGACAACACCAACAACGATGTAACATCTGATATAATGGACTTAATATGCGCCTGGCTTTCAAACGTCAATGGCATTGGGGTGGAGAACTGCAGCATAACCGGACGGAGCGTTTCACTGGACGTGCTAACTCTTTCTTTTGAGGAAGAGAGACCCTCTCCACCAAAAGCGCCTTCCGTAGTGCGGTTATTTTTGGCGGGTGACAGATCTTCTCGTCCAAACTCCTCTATAATACTGTTGTTTTGGGCGCATGGTCCTCCATCCACGTCACACGTTCCCTTTATACTGTTGTCTTGGTTGGATGACACTGCCTCGACGCCACAACTCTTCATAATGTTCTCAGACTGGTTGCACTTGGCGGATGACAGTCCCTCATCGCCGTAAGCTCCCTCCATTATGTTGTTGTTATTAACATGTAGAACTACCAGCTAAAATACAAGAACAATTTTTATGGTGTATTGTTACTCATAAACTCACTTGTCTGGTTCATATTTGCATACGTAATATGGCATGGTAGTTCGTTATAGGCTATAATTGATTTTTTGCACGAATACCTATAGACACCACACTTTAAAATCAACAAAACAGATCATACTCAAACAGATTTAAGTATCTCGCGAAGAATAGACAAAGTTCTAGTCCAGTGATCATCTTACAGGATATCGTGTATAGATTAATAGCTATTAGGTTAAGGCACTGAGTCTGGGTCATGCCCATACTAAAACACTCCAAATGCCAGGTAAGGCATTAGCTTGGATCCTTTGGCTTACCCAGTGTACAGTCGAAACGTCATTTCTACTTTTATAAGCTAAAATCATGTTTCCAATTTCAAATTATATTATGCATACATAATAATAGTCGCTTACCTTAATTTCAGCCGTCTTGAAGCCGTGGTATGTACTTTTTTTTTAAGCTACAAATTTCCCGGTGATTTCTCTTCACGAGATAGTTGTATTGTTGGCAGACGTATCACCTGTTTAATTTACATACATTTCAATACCAATTACTCCTGACCTCTGACCAGAACTGGGTACGGGAATTAAAAACTATACTCTTATATGATTCTACAAGATTAAAAAAAAAACTCACCCTCTGGTAATAGTATAAACATGGATCCCGAATCATCCCCAAGTGTTCTCAAAATATTTAAACTAGGGATACCATGAGAGCCAAGTAGACATCGTAGAGGTCTACCCATGTTGTTATCCTCTGAAACAAATAAGAACTAATAACTTCGTTTGCTAGTAATAAAAGTTGAATAGCCTACATATACTGGTACAGTTGTAATAATATAATGTTCATTTTGAATTGACTAGGTGAGGGAAAGTGGAAACATAAAAGATATATAAATCATCGAATGTTTACATAATTAGCCATTATTTTAAAGACGAATTGGGTGTTTGTAAAATAGAGGGTTTGCAAATGAGAAGGTCGACTGCATGTTTTTTTTGTTCGTTCACAGTTTCGTACAAATCAAATAAGCAATGTTCAAGTAATAAATACGAGAGTTAACAGTATATCTTCACATTTATAGCAGATTCTGATCTTAAAATGTTGCGGTCTTTTATTTAAAAAAAAAAAACAAAGAAAATACAATCAGAAAGAGGCCTTATAGTTCCTAAGCAGCCAAAAGCTGATTTGGAGATACTCTGTATACAGTTAGCCAAGCAAACCATCAAAATACAATATTACACTAATATTCAGATTTAAACATGCTTTTACAATGTAATCATATAAATTAAAAAAAGCAGAAACATACCTAGGCCTATATGCTGCGAGGACGACTTGGTTTTGTCCTGACTCAAGTAAATCTATCAAATAAGGAATGGGATCCTTTTAAAATCTAGTAGGCATACTGGTTATACTATGATGGCCATATTCTCCTAAGTTGCATGGGGTAGAATTTGTTTCTGGAAACCAATTTTTAATTTGTTTTGCTTTTGCTGGATTTTATAGCAAACGCTGTGCACAATGATTTGTGGCGATCAAAAGGGACTCAAGGTTCAAGAGCATTCAAAAGTTGTATACTGCCCAAGTCGGATGCGACATACTTGTTTTTTCAACTCTTCTAATTGAAATACTAAAATGGGATATTTGCTGAATGAAGTGAGTTGTATTGTATACAAATATATACTGAGATGAAAAGCTCTGGTTAAACTATGGGTCCCAAAAAGTACTATTTGCTGAGGGACGCAGATAGTACTTTTGTAATCACTGGAGGGCCCATAGTTTTAATCCAGAACATTTCATCTACGTGTGAATTTGTTTTATATACTGGATTTATACATTCTTGTTCATAAAGATTTCCTTGTTTATTTCTAAAGCCTGCTTCTTGTCGATATCGTTATAAAAAAGTTTTAAAAATGATTTAAAATCACGCTCTGGACCGCTATATTTCCGCTATTTTTATGCTGTGCGCAACAAAGTTTTTATATCTTTGCGACGAATTAAAATCGTAATAAAACAAATTTAAAGAACTTTTCAACTGCAATTCGTATATATTAGTTAGATAATTGTATATCTTATGTTCTAAAATAAGTTACAACTCCCGAAAAATTAAAAAAAAGAAACATGTGTGATAGGCCCAAAAACGGGTAAATTATTGCCGCGGGCAATTTTCCTCGCAATGTGCCTCGCGAGCACAAAAATTGAACAATCCAAATCGTGTTTGAACATGTGACACGCTTTCAACAAATCAGTGAACAAGGATAAATAGATCCAGTATATAATAAAATTATATATAGGCCTACATTATACATTTGGTGCGAAACATTATGATCAATGATCATGAGGCTTTTAAAATAGTTACACAAGCACTGCACAGCATTGTTGAAAACCTGATCGGTCGTTTGGGATTCGTTGCTGTATTTTGAATAATTCTACCTTTCTTAAATTCTAAATGTCGAATAATCATCTTCAAATAAGAAAGTATAGGGTCTAATACAAACCTCATGCGATGAGATACACATCATCGTGACAGTATTCGATATTTCGACATAATGTCATCATTCACCAGGAATGAAATTTTGTCCATAAAATTCCAGTAAGCACCAATTTCAAAAGTGTTAACCAACATACCTTTACACCTATACAGATAAGTCTCCGGTGTATTAATCACATATGTGATATTACCCAAACTGTTAATTCTAACTTTAATGATAAGTTTATTCTATTATTACCTACATTGTTACATATCCCATTCTAATTCATTATATGCATTATTGTTACCAATTTAAATTTTCCACAGGTGTAAAAATAAGTCTCGGCTGTATTATTCACTATAATGTGGTATTACTTGTATTTTTTACATTGTATTGTAATTTCCAACTCTTTTGGATTAAAACAAATAGGTAGCAAAAATCGATAGGATTTCCAAGTACTTTTAATTTTTATTTTCTGTTCAATTTATTTACTTGCTTTTGCCATGTAAATTATACTGAATTAGTGTAATTATATAAAGAGGGCTATAACTTAAAGTTGACCCATTTTCGGTCAACTTATTTAGCCTCTTCCTTTGTATACATGTGTGTTGCAATGGAAATAAATTAACTACTACTACCTTTCTTATTTTCTATAGTAAATTTTGGAATAAATTTAAGTAGGCATAGGCCTATTTCATATAATTTCCGAAATAACAATTTTATATTATATTTCTTACAATTTCCTAGATATTTGCATCTATTTAGACAAAAAAATCTGGAAATTGATGAAAATTAAAAAAGTTCGACTCTAAATTTTGAGATTTTAGGTCGGTCAGGTTAAGCAAGTACATATAACGATTTTTGTTGTCTCACCGTGTGAACTTATGCAATCACAGGACACTTGTTTCGATGCAGTGTAGAGAATCTCGCAAGAGACACATAAGTCATTATGATCAAGAGGAAAACAGGAAATCAAAGAGAACGTTGACATAAAGAATGCGTCAACAACATCTACAGCGAAGAGAACTGCAGAAATAGATGTAGTGGTGCTGATAGTGATGGTGATGATGATTATCGTGGTAAAAATAACTTGCACAGTGTGTTTGGATCCTACGCAACGCAATCTAGTAGAATGTGGCGACGCGGCGCGCCAAAATATACGCGTTTTAATTGCACGCGATGATCTGCTTTGGTTACCTCGTTCCATTTCTAAACATTTGGTTGAACTCAGCATATTCTCATGTAGGCTGAATTAAAGACATTAAATCATGCATAATAATATAAAATCCTGTCAAATATTATCTAGGCACAACGAAAGTAAGACCGGTGAGTATTAAAGGTGGACGCACCTAATCACTCAATGACATGCAACAAGCTAAAACTTATCTTCCCTAGAGCCCTAGCCCTGGGTTCCTAGTCCCTCTCTAGCTAGCCAGAACTATCTTGCTTATGCCTAAAACTGACTGACCTACTTATTATGGTGATGGTATACCTATTTCGGGAGCCCAATGCTTGAGAAAATCGGTGAGAGGTACCGAGTACAGTACCCGTTATTTGCTCGTTAAGTCTTGTTCACAGTATATCGCAACCTGTATGTTGTTGGTCTACCTATTTGTTAGTTATAGTTTTTTTTGAAAATTGTAATCGTTTATGGCTTTGGATTTTTTTTTTTTGGCGGGGGTGGGGGGGGGGTCTGAACTATATAGGCTTAGGAGGCCTAGCCTATCCTGGACCTCTATTTACATTTTTACGAATTCTTCTCATCCATGATAAAATGCAATATAGGCCTAGGCCTAGACCTATATGGGAGACATCCAAAATGGGTCCCTATGCATTATGCATGAGATTTGGCAGGTATACGTTTGGCCTTGCTCTTGATGATAACATCGAAAAACTCCTAGAACATCCTAATAATTTAATACTTAATCATAGTTACTTACCGTTTTAGATGCTGCAAGTTATCTGTTCATAAAACAAGAATCATGTCAAGCTAATAGACGATTACCACAACAGAAGCCTAATGAATCAACTTTTAAACTAAGTTCTCCAAACGTTTTCAATCATGTTATTTCTGAATGTAAATTAAAGTCGAAAAGCAACAGTGATGTTTCAAATGGGCATTTCCCCCTACCAGAAGATCACCACGTGAAACAGTCAGGTATAAGAGTATGTCAATCAACCGACGATGAAGTGTTGGCAGTAAGCAACGATGGAGGTTCTATTTCACTTATTCCTACTGACCAGTCAAATAAAAACGAACAGGCTATAAACCTAACCTCTGCAAACTTGTCTGAAAGTGATCAGACCGTCTCTACAGACTGGCTGAAAAGTTTACCAGTATCTATAAAGAAGAATAACCACGATAATTGTCATACGCAAGGATTTCCATCTTGTCACACATTGAATGATGGTGAAGAGGCATGGATGCCAAAAACAGTATGGGCTAATAAAAACTGCAAACCAGTAACCATCCCGATAGCTTTAGCAGATGTACGTAATTCAGACAGACCGCAAAGACTGACATCTCAACATCGAGATTGTCTTAAGAAAAACATCAACACCACACCGTCTCTGTTTCTCGGATCAAATTTTGGCGGCAATTTGCACACAGCAACAACGGCAACATCATGTTATACCAACAGTTTATTTAGCAAGAACGAAAAGAAGGCCTCGACGTCTAATTCAAAACAAACACCATTGAGTGGTGACTGCTGTAATAAAGAATCTTCAAAATCATATTCTTTAGAAAATCAACAAAAACAACCAATCAAATATATTGATGTTACACCACGAAAACCAGTCTCAGCACCAAAGTTTACAGTTCACGTTAGAAATTCTCCACGGCAGACGATAGCTTCATTTGGTGATCGCTGTGAAAGAATCAGTCCATCTAGTTCCAAAGAGCTTAACATTCATCATGTTCGTGTTAAACTTGACGAATCTTCAGAACCTAAGAAATGTCGTAGCCCTACACCTTCGTTTGCGTCGATTAGCAGCATATTACAACTTGTTAACCGTTCAGTACAGAACGCCATGAACCAGAATAATAACATAGAAGATAGTTTACCAGCCAAAAGGAAACTTGAACCAACAGACACGCAGAATCCACCTGAATACGCCATGAACCAGAATAACATCGAAGATAGCTTACCAGCTAAAAGGAAACTTGAACCAACAAACATACAGAATCCACCTAAATATATACAAATCTCTTTACCCAATCCTGACGGAGATGACCGTCGTCGCAATGTGCAGAACAGCAGTGATAGCTCCTCCTGTGCAGTGAATACAATTGGTGAAACATCGAGAATACGGCCGTCTATCACCGTTGCAGACAGCTCCATGACACCTGTTCATCCAGCTCACTTGAATAGCCCGAGTAACAGCAATGTCGCATGTTCGACATCTCTACAACAAGGAATCCATTTAAAGAGAGTCGGTATGTTAGAAACATATAACATCTTTTTATAACTTTTATCTTATTAACCAAGGTGACGGAAAATTGATTTTTAAACGTTCGATTATGAAATGATGTAAAATTTACGGTTAATGGATGACAATTCGCAATGACAACTACTATTTTCATTTCATGTAGATAATACAGGAGAAGCCAAAATTAAAAGACCGATGAACGCCTTTATGGTGTGGGCCAAAGAGCACCGTCCAATTTTGGCGAACGTCTTCAACGGGCTTACAAACTCCCAGATCAGCGTAAAACTAGGAGAGCTATGGAATGCGCTGCCAAAAGTTCAGAAGCAACGTTATTACGATCAGGCAGACATCATCAAGAGGCAACACAAACGTGATTTTCCTGGTAAGTTAGTCAATTACACTTTTGTCTCTATTCTATTTTTTTTCAAGTACTTTTATTACCATATATGGTAATTAAGATTAAAAGTAGACAAACTAATAATTCCTTTTCTTAAAAGGTTGGATATACCAGCCAAGACCAGCTAAGAAACGTAGAGAGTCAAAGTATTCCTTAGAGAACCTGTTCCCATCAGAAGAAGCCATGAATGAACATATAATGTCGATGGATTCCAGCAAGAGTTTGGCATCGTTTCGGGCAACGAACCAGTCAGGAATCTCTTCAACTTCCGAAACATCGTCTCAAACAAACAAGGATAAGGACATGAATGAAACTCCCGATAAAAATACAGTTTCTGGGGTTAAATCTCAAAAGGTAAATACTTAGAATTTTAAGATCAGCGTTTTACTTTCATTTCTCGAAACGTTGAGTCATGCTCGTTAGAACTCGTTTGGATGCGGTAGCAACGTCCTATGCGTTATTTTGTCGACGGAACCAGGGACGGATCCAGGTTCCGCATTGAGGGTTTTCAGTGATTATACAGCCCAATTTTCGGCCACTAGATAGTTCAACCTAGTGAATTGTTCTGTAATTAAATTTGACAGAGAAAAATCAATATTTTCCACTATTCTGCGGTCCATTTTTTGTTATTTGAATTTGGCAATCAAGACTTTTCCCCTATTTTGCGGCTCCATTTTCTCTACTTCAATTTGACAAACCAAAAAAGATGTTTGCCCTAGATTTATGTCTTTTCATATGGCCTCCTTATAGCCAGTGGCCCTTTCGTGGCGACCCTCAGTCATTTTGGGGTTGTCGGGGCCCGTGAAACCCCTGGATCACTTGGTCCCAGTTACGTTTAACGTATCTGATATAGTTGTAATAGCATAAATGAACCACTGGCACAGGTAGAATTTAGGTATTCTGGTGGTTAAATCCCAAAAGTACCAATAAATAAAAAATTGCAGAATTGAACCTTTTATTTTTATTGATTCTTCCTTTTTTTTCTCGATTTCAAACTTGTCTAGTTTGTACTAGAGCCCATACAAGTTAATCCAGACAATCCAAAAGAATTCACTTGTATGATGAAACCAATCGAGGAAAGCTCGATCAATCAGTCACCTCAGCTGGTTCATGTCATGCCAATACTAAAGACGTCATCCGAAGCAACAGGTGCAGCAGACGACAAACGCATAAGGGTAAAACATGATGAACTGCCTACCACAGCGGAGAACGTGATTAACGATGCATATGGTGTTATGTGGTCACCAATGAAATCGACTACTGGAAACAAGCATCACAACCGTTTAAGATACCCTGTCCGTCGACTTCATCTGGACTTTAAAAGCCAAGTGATTGGCAGTAACATCGATGATCAGGATGAACTGGATTATGAGAAGATTCAGCAGTTTTGTTTGGAGAGTGGTATTAATTTAGAAGAGGTACACCTAAAGGAGAGGTCAAACTCGGAAACTAGCGTGGAACTTGATCGAATTTTCTACCAGATGACGAAGAATAATGATGTTGATCACTTTCAAGGGTGTGGTCCTGAATTGTTAAGCGGTCCTGAAATTGAAATAACTAATATGTGAAAGATGTCAAAACACTGTTGATGAGTGTTTAGTGACGGTAATTATGTCAATCATTAACCATTTTAAATTATGCATTATATTACAATACATATCATGATATGGATATTTTTTAATATGTAAATTATGTAATAAATTTATAAGGATGAAAATCATAGAATTCCTGTGTACAACTTTCGCAATATAACATGTTATGGTAGCACATAAACACACTTAACCTTTCCTATAGTTTAACCTGACAATAATTGGTTGACATGGATGCAAATTTTTATTAGCGCCAATCGTATGAAAAACTAAGTGTGGAATAGGTGTTTAAACAAATTGTTTAGTAAAGCCTGCAACCAGTCTCTAATGTCGTTTTTGTTTAACACAAGTCTGGCCGTGTACACTTCACCTGATTGGTTATCTAACAGACCAAGTGGCAGAGCCAAACCAAATGACACATAAGTCGGAAAATTGAAAATTGAGTTTTTTTATGGATTATAAAATTACACATTATTATCTTCGACATGCCGAAAAATCAGTTTCATGCGACGTTTCCTTGTGAAGTTAGGAACAATCAAAGTTTTGAGAAAACTGCATTTGAAAATGGTTTATCAGTGTACATTGACTAAGCAACATCATTTTAAATTGCAATTTTTAAACATTTTTTGATCATATATCTGAAAATTGTTAAGGTAGTATTAAAGTTGAATGTATGAAATGTACATTTTGTAAATAAAATAAAACCTGAAAAAGTTGACAATTTTTAAATTTCTGCCTATTGTGAAAAACTATAGCATTTGCGACTTTTGTCTCATTTGGTTTGGCTCTGCCACCAATGCGCATCCATAAATGTCTTGGTATCGTCAATGTTCGGTGCGTTGTCTGTTTGTTTGAACCTGAGACTAGTCTCAGCTATGGACCCAGTGTGCTCGTGGAACGTCATGATCAAGTGATCTCGTGGTTGGTTTCTGGATGTACTTATGTAACTTTCTTACGAGAACTAATCTAGGAGTTAACATACGGCGTGGGGACAAACTGCTTTACAACAACATACAAATCCTAGTAATTAACGCAGCAAAAGGGTTATAATAGAGGTTAAATGTGAGGTCTCACCACAAAATGAGTCGCATTGTAGGTAAGATCAAACTGAGATAATAACCAAAATATGTCTGAAGTAAATTTTTTTAGAAATTTAGTTTTAATCAATTATGAGTACTATAAAACTTATATTTCATCATAATATACGTTTTATGTCAATTTCCATGCAGGAACGCATCCTTCATGCAGGGTTAATGAGATTTATTGTCTTTTAATTGTTTATCTATTGATTGCTTTAAGGGTGATTTTTTTTCAAAATTGTGTGTTATACATGAAAACTTCAAACGCTCAGATCTTTGCCCAATGAATGTCATTTAAAATGCAGATTACAGCTTATATTGTGGTCTATTGGAAGATACCAATAACTATTTTCCTACCATGAGACTCATTTTGTTGTGAGACTTCACAAATGTACTGGATGTACTTATGTAACTGACAGTTTGTCTATTACACATCGACTGGTCCACGTATGTTGAGAAACCAAGGTTTCACTATAAAACCTCCTTGGAGAAACTCTTAGCAGACAGTTCGCCATCCATTTATTAAAACCTGAAACTATAGAAAGTAGCCTCAGATTGAAACTGATTGAGCATTTCAGAAAGCGGATTTCGGTGTCAATCTTCTACCATTTTGTTGTTAAGGTGGTGGGGAGTTGAGTTTTGTTAACACGATTTCAAAAACCGGTCTTTTTTCGATATCTTTTGGTTGAAGTCCGATAATACTAGCAGCTGTGTAGTTGGTGTTAGTGTTCATGCCAAATTTAACTCTGACATTAAACATGTAAAAAATACTCACAATTGATCAATTTGCGTTCGTTCGTGAGTGCTGCTATATCGTCAAACTCTTACGAGAACTTGATCTAGGAAGTTAACATGGCATGGGGACAAACTGTTTACTACAACATACAAATCGTAGTAGTGAACGCAGTGAAAGGATTAAAATAGAGGTTCAATAGGTAAATACATTTCAATATGCCCAGCAGATGTAATTATATTTACCTTCATTTGTACAACACCCTTGTACAGATTAGGATTAAAACACCATTTAGGAACTTCCTTTTACCTTGCATTGTATAAAGAAATCCATTGCTTTAGTCTCATGCAGATATAGTACAATAGACCTGATTATCAAAGCTCAGTCTCGTCTCAGTGGTCTCAGGTACCGTTGGTTGGATTAGTTTTGCTGCCTTATACAACTGACATTAACTAAAAATGGAGTCTTCACTACCAGTGGTGTTTGGAGTTTCGAGTTTCTGTGTAATAACTGGGGCTAGCCGAGGAATAAGACGCTCAATTGCAGTAAACATTTCTAAGAAACTTGGAGCGAATTCGCTAGTAGAAATTACAGCAAGAAACACAGATGGTCTAGATGAAACAAAATGCCTGATCGAGTGCACTTCCTCGGCTGTTGATGTGAAAATAGTAGCTGGTGATCTTGGAAATTCGACTGCATTGAAAATCATAATTGACGTAATATTTAACGACGTCAAAGCAACTGATTTTCAGCATGCAATTTTAATCCACAATGCTGCCACTCTCGGGGATGTATCTAAGAAGATCGTAGAGCTGAACGACGCTGAAGAATTACAACGTCATCACTTTGAAAATGTAACCTCAGCTCATCTTCTTACTTCGAGATTTCTGAATGTGTTTAAAAATGTCCAGGGGTTAAGAAGAACAGTTGTTCAATTTATTTCTATAGTATCACTTGCGCCTACCCCTACTATGTCCATGTACTGTGCAGCTAAAACCGCTAGAGATATGCTGTTCGGAGTTCTTGCGAAAGAGGAGTCAAGTGTCAGAGTTCTCAGCTACGATCCAGGACCCGTTGATACTGATATGTTTCGGAAGATCATTGAAGACACTAGCAACGATCGCATTCGTGGAAACCTAAAAGTTGTTCAGAAAGAATCGATAGTGAATGTAGACGATACGGTGGCTAGATTGTTGGACATTCTTGAGCTGGACAAGTTCACATCAGGAGGACGCATTTCTGACTATAACGACGCATATAATGTTAAAACACAATAGATATATTACAAGATAAACATTCATAAACAGATTACTCTCTGGCTCGCCTAGGCTAAATTGTCTAATACTAATAGTATTATTTACTCAATGTTTTCACCTCCTCAACCATGTTGAGCACTGAGAAGGGTATGGATTTTGCCTTATGAGACATAATCATGTCTCAACTGCGTAAAATTGTGACACTTCAAAAAGTTGTGTACATGTATACGAGATTGCAATTTCCCAGCATCTTAGGTACCATATTCCGTAATCATGGCTGAACTGACATCCCGTCAAGATAACATGATTCATCACTTCTCACCTACCTACCCGAGTTACAACCAAAAACTGCTACTTTAATTGATATATTAGCAACAATATCAACGATAACATTTCTCCATGTTATTATATTCTGATATATCTTAACATTTTCCTGTTTATTCTAGCCTATTATTCATTCAAATGTGTCAAATTCTCTATCCAATAATGATACTAAGTATATCTATTTTAGAAAAATCAATCTCCACACTATTCCATCCCTAACTAATAACCTTTTATGGACAGACTGGTCCGACGTTTACAAAACAAATAACCCCAATGATGATTATACATTATTTTTAATAAATTTTCTAAATTTTGCGATACTAATATAAAAAATAGATGTAAAAGAAACATTCGCAAGGAGAAAACACCTTGGTTAACATCTGGAATAATCAAGTCTATCGACACAAGACATAAACTCTTTAAAACAAATCTTAAATCCAAGAAACAATCTGACAAAAACAAATAAAATTCAGAAACAAATTAACCAATATAAATTATTATAAATATCTCGAAAAAATATTACAATAATAAATTTAACTCATACAAAGATAACATTTATAAAACTTGGCAAACCATAAATTCGGTATTGGGACGTAACAAAAACAACAATCTTCCATCCTTTTTCTCATACAAGGAGTCAAAACTCACTGACCCCTTAACTATTGCCAATAATCTAAATAAAGTAATTATTTTGTCAACGTCGGACCGAATCTTGTAAAAACTATTAAAAATCCTTATAACCAGTTTATTTTATAATCTTAATGCACCTGTAAACCATTATTTTTTTCTTTAACCAATAACTGAACATGAAATTATTAATATTTTATAAAACGTTTAAAAGACAATAAGACTCCTGGCTATGATGAAATTTCCAATCAAGTTATAAAATCTATTTTTAAATTAATTTCCAAGCCCTGTGTCATATACTTAATTTATCTTTTGTACAAGGGATATTCCTTGATCTTCTCAAAATTGCCGAGGTGGTTCCTTTTTTAAAAAGGGGAAACCCTCACTTATTTAACAGGTATTTTTCTTGATTTGAGCAAGGCTTTTGATACCATTGATCATGAGATTCTTCATCTATAACCAAAATCAAAAATATTAATTACCGGTAGACGTACTATTAAAGACAAGAAATGGAAACTAAGTGAAGGTTACTGTGATGAAGTTGAGCATTATATATTTTAATATTTCTATTAATCTCATTTTTATTATTTTGTATTTAATATTTTA
>JAOTQE010051217.1:0-21052 GCA_025631205.1 Nesometra sesokonis
ATTAATATTATTATTATTATTACTATTATTATTATTATATTTTAATACTAATTTCAGTAATAGAGCTGACTTAACCATGGTTCCAAAACAGAAAATTTACTACACATAGGCCTTTTCTAATTCTAATGTATTATATTCTATATACACTGGTAGTCTAATAGTAGGGAAGCTAAAATAACAAGCGTAAAATGCAGTATACACCTCTTCGAAAAAAGTAAATAATAGGCCTGCCTAAAGTCGATGGAATACTGCATATAATAGGGCATTTTATGATGATCTGTGTAAAGCTTAATTAAGCGTTTTTTTTGTTTGAACATGGCAGACAACAAATACGCCAATTAATTAAATAATCTAACGGCTAACAAATTATATATTCATGCTTTATCAAAGAACAAAAGATATTGTCTCCATCAAGGTGAGTTCTGCAATATAAAGAAGACAGTTCCAGATAATAAGACGACAGAAATATGGCTAATTTCTTTTGGCTATTAATTGCACTCCAAGGAATTGGTGGCGCCAAACTTGAGAGCAACTCGCATTCTGATTTGACATAGAAATCCTAGAACTCACTACCGACTAATTCCGATAAGCATTATGCCAGAAAAAACCGAATATAAAATATGGACCAATCAGGTGCCACCAGATTGTCACCTCTGACTGTCACTAAATTTGGTTAACCGCCCTCTATATATTTAACCATTGAACTTGTGCATTTTCTTGTCATTTTACTAAAGAATGAGCATTGACATGGACCTATGATCTCCGAAATAATAAACTCAATGTGTTAGATTTGAATACACTATCATTAATATGCAAACATAACGTTTAATTCATGGCAGTTGTATTCAAATTTAACATAACAATAGCTTTAAAATGTTAAATACTTTGAAATTATAATTGTAGAGATGCACACAAATTATCGTATAAATACTATCACTGACATTAAATGTAGGCGTAACTATAAGCAATTAAATGACATAATAGTTGATTGATTCAATGAATTAATGATTGTATCAATGATTTAATAATGATTGGATGGGTGGATGTAACTAACGAATGGATGAATGAAACATTAAATAAAACAACGGATTTATGAACGAAATAATGATTGATATGCCTAGGTATATATGTACGGATGAACAACAAAATACTATAAATAAAAAAATAAACGAAATGAACGGAATAAATGATATCATGAACGAATAAGAAATGAACGAAATGTATGAATGAATGAATGAATGGCTGGATGGATGGATGGATGGATGGATGAATGAATGAATGAATGAATGAATGCATGGATGAATGAATCATGCATGCCTTAATGAATGAATGGAATAATGAATGAATGAATGAATTAATTAATGAATAAACGAACGAACGGACGGACGGACGGACGGACAGACTCGGAAGGACGGATGGATGGATGGATGGATGGTTGGCTGAATGGATGAACGAATGAATGACTGAATGAATGATTGATATGCCTAGGCCTATGTACGGATAAACAACAAAATGCTATAAAAAAAAATTTAGGAAATGAACGGAATAAATGATAGAAAGAACGAATAATAATAAATGAATGAATGAATGAATTAATGCATTTTACATGCATGCATGAATGAATAAACAATACAAACACATTTATGAATTACGAATACATTAATAAAGGAAATAATAAATAACAAAGCTTAGATGCCAAAATAAAATTGAATTATAAACCTAAAGGAGGAATAAGAGAATGACAAGTTAGAAAAAATGAATGAATAAATTGAATAAATATAATGAATGAATAAAACGAATGAATGAAATTAATGAATTATAGATTGCCATTGCCAGGCCCGGATCCAAGGGTGGAGGGGGGGGGGCAACGGACCCTGGCTCCCCCTTTTGAAACCAAAAAATAAATTTTTTGCACAATTTTGAATAAAACGGGCAACCACGCCCACCCGAATCTACGTTGACATGAAACTGCCCCCCCCCCCTTTTCGGTGGACCTTGGATCCGCCCCTGGATTGGATGATGAATGAGAAAAGAATGAACGAATAGGTCTAGTACACACGACTGAAGAAATAAACAAATTACAAAGCGAAAAAAAAAATGAATGAAACTAACTGCATCGTATTAGCTTTGTTAACAAAATTCTTCAAAATACTTCATTTTCTTCTGAGAATTGAGTCTGAACTTTGAACAATCGGAGTTCAGTGAAAAATAAAAAATACTCACTGTACTTCTATTACACATAAATATTGTAGGGTAAATTAAAGAACATCTATTGTCATTTACATATTGTATTGAATTAGAGAGTTTCGTACCAAAGTAGAGCGAATTACTCGTTCTGTTGATCTCGGCCATGATGTTGTAACAAACTTATATCTAAGAACAAAATGCATTCTGTGTGTTTAAACTCTCTCGGGAATGCGTCCATTTCACTGGAGCCTCTTGTAATTATCTCATCAGAAATATAAAATTAGTTTCAATTCTAATGCTATGACAAAAAACCTAATAGGTTAGGCCCCTAGGCCCTTGTAAGATAAGCGGAACACGCGCGGCTTTAAGCTGATATGGTTGGTTAGCTCCTTGAAACAGCGGAGTACAGTAAATGACTTGTGCGGCCTGCGGGATACACATTGTCTTGAAACACTTCGAGATGAAAATTCGTGTGAAATAAATCAAAGTAGTTAAATGAGTTATAACATAGCTTAAACAATAGTGGATAGATGTTATTATACAAAGCATCAAAATTATTTTGACAAATTCCATTTTGTATATTATGTTACAGATGTCGGAAGAGAGGTGAAATATACCACTTTTACATTCTATAATAATACTATTTTACCATAATTTATTCTCGAATCCATAACACATCTAATTTACGGAGCTAGTTACATCACATAATATATAAATTATAAAAGAAAACCATTAAAATAGGTCTGTATCTGAAAATGTTTCCAAAAGTGTGAATTCAGTATTTTAATGTTTACTTATTTCGTGTTTATTGTCATTTGTAGCCAAGCTTCATAAAATATTCTGGTGGTTGTAGCAAGTTTGATATATTTTTAATTTTAACATGAAAGTAGATTATATTTTTTTTATTACAGTATAATTTATTTAAACAAAATATAGTCATGACCAGGGAACAGCTGGTCTTAACATAGTCTTAAAGCCTAATAAAAACATTTAACTTATAGGCTTAGCCTATACAGGAGTCATTTCATCGCTTAGGCCTTTTAAGTTTTTTGGACCCATCACAAGTATGTTTAGCTTTATTGAAAATTCAATTAATAATAGGTCTATTGAAAATCGATTTATACATGGAAATAAAAAAGTCGTTAATTTCTACTTAAAATAGGTCTAGGCCTAAAGAATTTAGGCCTATATAATTTTAAAATGTTGTATAATCCTGTATTGGCCTAATGATGTAGGCCTAAGTAGAGAGGATTGCATTTGTTACACATTGACAATACATTTTCTTTTCATCGGTCTCAAAAGAAGGAAATGTTTGCTTCAATCTGGTAATTAGGCCTAGTATATTTGATCCCAATTAATTTAGTTTGTCCATTTAATGTATAGGCCTATTAATATTAGACCTCTACACTAATTATTAATTAAATAAACGTTAGTACTAATTGACATTTAAATTGGAATTGAAGAATACAAATTTAATGAGAGTGACTATTTTAATAACTGTGAATTTTTAAAGTTAACTAGGTAATTCAAAATACAGACATTGAAGACATAGTGATATAAATACGTAGGCCATATCCATACGGTTTAAACAAAACTCAAGAGAAATGGAAAAATTAAACAAAAATTCTCCATGATGACAATAATCATTATATTAGTAGACCTAGGCCTATGTGCTGTTTTACCGAATGCTTAGTGAAAATTAAACAAAAACAAAGTTAAAACGAAATTATGCTAGGAGAAGCATACTATTACTAACTTAAGATTCGTCAGTGCGATACAGCACGTATACATTCGCGGTTTCCGAAGCTTCGACATCGGACGACGAAGATAGATTTGGCTGTGGCTGTGTTACGTTATGTTTATTTAGCGATGAAGTGGGTATTTATTATTCTTAGGTCTACAATAAATAGTCTGTAACGAATTTTAACTTATTTATTAATTAGCCTAGTAAAATGTTTCAGGTTTTGCGGTTGAAATAACGTCGGCCATCGTTACTTATTATAGCCTAAATAATTTATATTTCTGTTGATATAATATTAGACCTATCTTGCAGTATTTATATTAATATTTTATATAGACCTGTTTACTGATTTATTAACAAAAACTCTCCATATTAGGCATAGGCCTAATTAAAATATAAAACTGACACTATTCGTAGTGAGCCTAAATATTTTAAAGTTACAAAACATTTTGATTTACTTTAATTTATTAATCTAATTTGTTTATTAGCAAACATCATTGATCATGATTGATAGAGGCCTATTTAAAATAAGTAGAATATTGTCCTATAATTTATTAAAGAATAGGTTTACTTTAAATAGGCCTACAGTAATTTAAATTTAAAAATTAATTAAATTAAATAAGTAATTGATTTTTTTTTGCTAATTTTGATCTTTCTGGATAATCAAATACGGTTGGAGACAAAAGTACTTCGTTCCCTGTTTGTGCGTAAACAGGAGCGCTACGAACGAGTGGTGTAACTAGCGTCACATCATATCAGATAGGTTTACAAGTTTTCGGTAAAGATGACATAACGTCACATCTCACCGTTGTAGCGACGTTAAAAGTTACGTTAAAGAAACGAATCAGTAGACGACACGCAGGCCTACTGTTGTAAACTAAGTAACAACCGACGAAATATTAGTCCGCGTAGCAACTGACATTGCAAAGCGCATTCCTCGAAGTGTGCATTACGCTTGGATATATTCGGTTTCATTACAAAACGCGAGATCATTTTAACTGTATAAATAGGCCTATCTCATGTTTTACGACTAAAATATATGAATTATAAGAAGATTAATATATGATACTTGTTAAGAAGCGATCGGTATATTTTAATTACCCTAATGTACCGTATACAAAATGTTCTGGACTAAAAACATGAGTCAAAACTTAACTATAGGTTTTGAAGCCCTCACCATTATTAGCGGAAAATGTCTGCCAAACATCTAAGCCACAACGTAGTATGCAGTACAAAATGGCTGTCCTTAAAGACGAAGATATACACACTACATGCCTAGTAAAATTCCAAGTACGAAATATTCATAGTAATTCTGTAATACTATGAACAGTGAAGCGTTTATAGGTATCTTATCCAAAGGCCAAAACTAAAGTGTCCTGACTATGCCGTTAAACGCATATTTCAAAGGGCAAATTGCATTTTGGAGGTTTAATACTACAGATCATAATTTTACGGCCCCTTCAATTGGTTCTTCCAAAATTCCAATTTCCAGTAACCGTCCGAAACTACCGCCAATTCGCTTGCTAATGACGGTGCTAAAGAAGACTAGCGCGCATAAATGTCTCACTTTACGAGTCATTATAGAAAATTTAAGAGCTGATATCAAGTGAGCTAGATGGAATAACATGAGGTAATGTGTAACTCTAAACTATAAGACTGGGAATTGGTTTTGAAAATCTTAACTATCGTGCTTCTTCTACGACGTCGCAGTTTGAGATATGGGACTAAATATAATTAGAACATTCATCAGAAAAAGCCAAGAGCGATAAATTAATTTGGGGATCACGAACGTATTACATTATGTATAAGTCAATGATGGTGCCATGCCAGCCTCGTAATGCCACGGAATTCGTAGACAGATGGAGAGTGAAAACACAACATTTGGTGACCATTTACGACGGAACATTAGCGATCCGTTAGGCGAATCTCCTGGATATAAAAACATCTACCGCGTATAGAGCACTCACTCCAGACATTTTCTACAAACGGCTGTGTCTGTTGCAATTTTTTAAAGTTTTCCTTACTCAAGACATTTTCTCCAGGCGATATAAAACCATATTAAGTGTAACATTATAGTTAAAATGAAACAAAATTAACGTTAAAAAGCTTTTGTTTCGAAAGGGGAACACAGGGAGGATTGGTTCAAATCATAAATTATGTTCATAGTATTTTGCAAATATTGAGAAATATGAATATTCAGTTTAAATACTTCAAATTACAGTGTTAAAGATTCAATACAGACGGATCAAATGGTAGCCGGGCACAAGCGCAGAGAGAACCCATGAGTTCAATCTAATATATTGCACTAAAGCCTTAAGGGTAATACTAACCTAATTAACTATGTTTTCCCACCAGCAACCCTAGCCTATTACAACTAATCGTGTTCTGTTTGAAGAATTATGTAAAACTTTTAACAAATGTGGCAGAGCCAAAGCAAAAACATAAGTTGCAAATGCTAGTTTTTCCAAATTAGGCAGAAATTTTAAAAATGTCAATTTTTCTAATTTTATTTTATTTTAAAATATATATTTTATACATTCAACTTTCATGCTACCTTAATCATTTTCACATATATGATTAAACAAAAAAATGTTTGAAAAATGCAATTTATAGACCTTGCTTAGTCAATGTAAATTAATAAACAGATTTAAAGTTCAGTTTTCTCAAACCTTCGATGCATTTTAACTTTTGCGAATTCGTTTTTTCATAGCTTCGCAAGGAAACATCGTATGGAACTGATTTTTTGCATGTTAAAGATAATAATGTGTAGTTTTATAACCATCAAAAACTAAATTTTCAATTTTCCGACTTACGTCTCAATTGGCTTGGCTCTGCCACAAATAGGCCTAATGGAACGCATAAGGGATGGCTGAAAGTTCACCAACCTGTTTTGATGGCCATGTTCGAATCGACGTCGTCTAAAATCTTCACTTCAATTACAGATTCGAGAAATGTAGAAAATGAATAAATGTAAAAGATGGTGAGACAATACTGATTATTATTCGTCGTGAAATTATAAAAATCACCTCTGAAACTTGTCGGTGGCTTTCAGATTGTAGCCTCTTGGGACGGCGCTCAATGAATTGGTTAATAGCCTAATCTCACAACTAATTCCATTTAAATAACAAAAACACGGATGTTTTTTTTTCTTTCAGATTTTGTTTTCCGTATTAAAGAAAACGGAAGCAAACACACGCATTAAGACATCAGAGGGGCTCTGATATAAGTTCAATTTCAATGTCCACTGTGCATGTGCAGAGACAAGGTAAACGGAGCAAAGCTAGTTTTCTACAATAAAAGGCTAGACAACAAAATGATGAATTTGTTTTCTTATTTAAAAAAAAAACATTCAATTTAATCATTCAACTACATAGGGCCTACTAAAAATTTCTAGACAAGTGGGGTCTCACCACAAAATAAGTTGCATTGTAGGTGAAATCAAATTTAGATAACCACCAAAATAGGTCTGAAATCAGATTTTTGAGAAATTTTGTTTTATTCAAATATGAGTACTAGGCTATGGCGTTACATTACGTTACAATATAGACCTATTTTGTAGGTCAGTTTTTAATGCAGGAAAGCGCCCTTCATGAAGAATTTCTGTGATTTATAATCTGTTATTGTATTGTATGATCAAATAAAAATTTAAAAATGCACTTTAAAGTGACCCTCTTTGATTACGGCACGGTAAACTGATAAGCCATTTTGAAATGGAGTTTTCTGAAAATTTGCATGTTCGAAGTTGAGTGTTTGTTTGTTCGTTTTTCTATTCGTTTATTTCCAATAGGGCCTATGAAAAACTTGGTCGATTGTTCACAAGCAATGATAATTCGTAGGCCTGTGAAACTGTACTTTGTTTGCATGTTAAAATAATAATGTGTAATCAATTTATATATATATAGGCCAATAACAAAAATTGCAATTTTTCGACTTCCCTCATTTGGCTTAGCTATGTTGATCGCACTGGTTGCATTCAAAAAGGTAAACGTAGCTTATACGTAACAGTGACACCATTACCACCATACAGTTAGATCTATATCTAGGTCTAACTGCATGGTGGTAGAAAATAAATAATTATAAATATTTTTATACAGTGCATTTTGATTTGGCTTGTGTAATCTGATAGGACTTGGTTGGGACAACCAAATTTCAAAATAGAATTCTCAAATTCATTAACTATGCAAATTTTATGCAAATTTATGCATTTTTCCAAGAAATTAACAAAAATACCACTTCTACATTTTACAACGGATTTTTTATTCTGGTTGTTTTATCTGATATGGCTTGGTTAGGACTACCAACACAGAATTATAAAATTCGTTAATTATGCAAATTTATGCAATTGTATGTAATTTTTCATGAATTAATTTCAAATACAACTTCTTAATTTAACAATGGATTTTGATTCTGCTTGCTTTATCTGATATGGTTTGGTTGGAACTATCAAACGTTTCAACACAGAATTATAAAATTAATTTATTACGCAAATTTATGCAGATGTATGAAATTATTGCAAATGCTACCGTACTTCTAGATTTAGCAATGGATTTTGATTCTGCTTACTTTATTTGGTGGGGCTTGGTTGGGTCTACTTAACTTATATACTGTTACCATGGCAACATACTAACCTTCATACTTGAGAAATGGGTCTTGTCGGTCTTTACCACAGGACCATGTATTCCCTTAACTAATTGACCGTATAATAAGTCTCAAGCCCACCAGTCCAGTTGCTAATGTGCAAATTGTCCAAAATGTGCAGGCAAATCCACTTTTAACTGCACATTTTGGCAACAGTTATTGATCCCGTCAGATATAGGTGCACTATCGGCGCATTTTGGTAACAAATGTGCAGTTACCAAAATGTGCCGTTACGTAGTTACGGCACATTTTGGCAAATTGCATATTTTGGTAATTTACCAAAATGTGAAATTTACCAAAGTCATGCCGTAACACATCCCTTTTGGAGGTAATAACAAATAAAATAGCATATAAATAAGAATATTGAGCACCCCTCACCCCTCCCTTCATTGGAATATTATTGAAAAAAGAAAATATAAATGACAGGAGAAAAGAAAGCGTAAACAACGTACCTTTACAAAAAAAATCTCTAAAATTAGAGATTGGAGGAATAAGTCAAAATTTTGACAATTGAATTATATATAGATTATAAAACCACGCATTGTTTTCTTTGAACTTTAAGTATGTTCTGAGACTCAGTAAAAATTTGACAATTGAATTATATATAGATTATAAAACCACGCATTGTTTTCTTTGAACTTCATGTATGTTCTGAGACTCAGTAGGGCCCTATAGGCCTACTTTTAATAAGCAGGGTAATTTTAAATTGCATGTTAAACATTTTGTGATCATATCTGAAAATTGGCAATTAAGTATGAAAGTTGATGTTTAAATTGTAGGTGTTTGAAACAAAAAAAATTGAAAAACATTACCGTATTTTAAAATTTCTGCCTACTGTGAAAAATTAACTTTGCCACTTTGGCTTGGTTTTGCCACATTTTGTTCACATATGGCTTCAGGGCTGGGAATAACCTCCAGCCCTGGTAGCCAATGCTGAGAAGATTTACCCCTTTTTTTTAAGCCTAACTTATACATAACTGGATACAAAAGAGTCAACCTTAATTTATTGGAAAGAAAATACTTAGGCAGGCCTAAGCAATATTTAAAAATGAGACTGATTGTTTCATAACAATTGCACATTAAAAGAGTAAAAGTATGCTTACACAAATTTCAGAAGACAAAAATTTAGATCACAGTATTACAAATTTATTTGTATTCACTAATTTCCATTGTTTTTGATAGAAAGTATTTATTTGATATACATCCGTATGATGTTTCTTTTTATTTTTCCAATTTCTTTTCATTTAATTTAGGCCTATAATCCTATTTTGTAATAGGTTGTAATATTGTAGGTCTAATTAATTTACTGTGCTAATCTATGGTGTCTACTACACAATACTAAATGGCTGCTTCTGTCTATTTGAAATCGCTTTTAGGAATTGAAGTACATTCAATATAGTGATAAACCTACTTTTATGGCATATTTTTGTACAAATTACATTATGCATTGTTCAATTTTGACGGTGTCATAAGGCATCAACCGAGTGTAAAGAATCCAAAATTCGTCTAAATTTTTAACGCTTTGAATATAATATTTCACCTGCTTGGAATAACTGGTCAGAATTTGCAGTTTGGAATTCCCTCCACAGCCGCCGTGCATCTAGGCCTATTTTTATCAGTCAATTGTCTTTACCAAATAATTTTTTGGGTCAATTTTAGGGGAGAGAGTTGAACCTGTTAAGGTCCCGCCTCTCCCAAAATAGTATAACTTACAAATTTTATGAATAGGCTTTTTATAAGTTTGAATAAAACTGATGATTTAAAAATGTCGATCCGATATTTAGACGCTGGACACGGTGCAAAATAGCGTCACAAAATTTACACTATAACCGGTATCTCATAGGCCTATAATAATGCATTTTACTGGCAAATAACTTGTTATTGATTAATACTACTACTGAAATGCTACTTGGTTAGGTTAAAGGCCTGAATTAAACAATTTAAAAATAAATTATATGGAAATTATTTTTATTATAGGCCTATTTATGTACTTTTTATTTTATTTTAGGAACAAAAATGAAAATACTACCTTTTGGGTTTGGGCCGTTATAATCAAAATCCAATTATCATATACTTAGGCCTATATAGAAGAGTTCGCCATTTGTTACTTGAATGGTTAGTAATTTTTTAGTTGGATGCATAATGACAGACACATCATCAGTTACCGGTATAGATTTAGCTAGTAGGCAAAGATCTTATAATGTAAAGATAGCGCGCTGGCCGATTTTTTAATGGAATTTCTGTAACTGCAGTGTACGCCACCTACGTTAAATTCTACTTCTTATTTTGTAGGGGACGCAATTCCATGGCATTACGCACTGGAATAGGCCAGCGCGCTATCTTTACATTATAAGATCTTTGCTAGTAGGCCTATATTACAAAACAATAACATTTTGGTTGGCTTCGTAGTATGTGTTTCTAGTTATAATTCCCCTTAATTGTTTAATGCGTTAAGTGCGTTTCATATTTGATTTACAGCTAAAGATTTACTTTGTGGATGGAAGAATTTATCAAACCTAAATCTGGATAATTCTCAGATCTTTCTCCCGATATGAAAGAACTTTCAATTAGTGACACTATTTGATATACAATTCGACTCCATATCGGTTCACGTTTGATTGTGTAACCAGTTGCCGCAAGTAAAAAAACAAATGACGTTTCGCAGTATGTGTCAACATTTTAGTGAAAGTGGGCGTCGGGCTGTCAATTTATTTTTCCTCGACGTCCCAGGCAAGTAGATTGGTGGCGCTATAATAGCATATGAACATTTTATCAGCAATTTTACTTTCATTCGCTCTCCTCTCTGCCACTCCGGTAATCCAGCGTTGTTTGGCCTAGCGCTTACCGCTTGTCATCCTGGTCATCAAAGAGTCTGAGCTAGCTCCCTCGTTTGAGCCAGTCAAGCGGTGGTGCGGAGTTCTCTCGATGTTATCATAAACGACAACAGAATGAACGCATTCATAACTTTGACAAATTTACTTATTTTTTTAAGGTCAGAATTATGTCCAATTAAATACAATTGTTAGGAAAACCACAGGAAAATATGAGGTTACTTGGGCATGAGTACTGTATGCCCATTACTGTAGTAAGCCTACTATTAACCAAAACGTTCATAAACTAATATCATAAAACATAAAAATAATTATACAGACGTCCATCAGCACAGTTTTTTCAATTTCTTATTTTTTAATGTTATACCGTTACAATTAACATAATTTCAGAGCAATTGCTATGGTTAATAAAACAGAAAATTAAAAAGAAAACCAGCATTTGTTTAATCCAATAAAATAAATAAATAAATAAATAAATAAAACTAAAATGGCAAAAAATTAACAAATAAAAAAGGATAAGCCATGATTGCAAGCGTAATAAATAATTCAGTTATAAATAATTGTATAAACTATTCTTTATTTTCACACAGTAAAGCAGTGTTTTATTTATAAAATAGGCCTACTCCCACCTCAACTTCCCTAAACAATTGTTACTTCGTTAACAAAACATCAAGTGATACTGGGTGGCACAGCGCACAGTGGTTAGGAGGACTTTGTTAATGAACATTCATATTTTATTATGGCGCCATATTTTTTTTTGACTGGGACGTCAAGGAAAAAAATCGCGACCCTAGCGGGTTAGTCCTATATACGCGCGTCTTTCTGCACGTACACCTAGCGGTTTATGTATTTTCGTAGTATAAATGACAAATTTTATGAATAAGCCTTTTATAAGGTTGAATAATTTGTTGATTAAAATAAGTAGATCCGATATATAGACGCAGGACACGGTGCAAAATACCTCCGTACATTCTTAGGATTAGCAGTACCGTCAAATTCCATACCATAATATTTTAACATCACACAATTTACACTATAACCGGTAACATTATAAGCCTTTAATAATGCATTTTACTGGCAAATAACAACTTGCTATTGATAAAGTTAAAGTTACTTGGCTAAGTTAAAGGACTAAATTAAACAATAAAAAATAAATTATATTTAAATTATTTTTTTTTTTATTATAAGGCCTATTTTATGTACTAATCATTTTATTTTAGGACCAAAATTGAAAATACTATCTTTTGGATTTGGGGCAGTTCTAATCAAAATCCAATTAAATTTTGTATACAGACCTAAAAATACACAGGTCACTACACATAATAAATTATCGTGTTTTATTTATTTTTTTTGCATATTTATTACATTTACTGTATTTTATCCTTTTAAATTTGTATTTTAAGCAACATTTATAATCAGTTTTTAATCATGAACTATACATAAAACTATTACAATTTGGTTTAAAGCACGTTGATTTTTAAAACATGTAATTATTTTATAATATTTTAAAGTCTACTGCTATAATTCCTAATTACCAGTTAGGCCTACAATAGTTTTTACTTTGATTTAAAGTCATTATTAGGCCTATATTTGTTTTTGATTTTTTAATTAAAGAAAACAATTGTATTCGTATTTCGTAGGTATTAAAGTGAACTGGTACGATGATACGATGCGGGTTATTATTTATAGGCCTATCATATGCAAAGAGTTGAGACTTGAAAAAACGCCGTAAGGACGTGACAGACAGAAATACATAAATGCATACCAATAGACATACAGATAGACCCACAATGAAAAGCGAAATACAGAAATGCTTTCTTGCATAATAGGAAAACAACACATACTATGCCAACACCACATTAATATTTTATGCTCGTAAAATATTTGACTAACCGATAGAGGGAGTGAAACAAGTTTAAAATGTAAACACAGATTCCAGTAACGCGAGACGTGTAAAATCATGTTGTGAAATCCAATATTTTATGTTTGCTGCCATCTATATTGCTGGACGATAAAAGTTAAAAGGTTGAATAGCTAATTGAATGATTAGTTGATTAATTAATTAATTGATTAATTAATAACCATTGTTGAATATTAATTTTGTGTTTCAATATATTTTATGAGAGTTAAAGTGTTGCAAAAATCTGAAGTCTTTATTTTACTTAGGCTAATGCATTTTATTTGGTAGAATTGCATTAAAAAATGTGTGTGTTTCTGAGCCTGTTGGCATCATTTTCCTCTAAATCCGCCACTGAGATCTGGAGATCTTAGTTTTCAGTGCGACTGGAGAATTTAAACGCCGCCTTCCATAATCCTTACAAGTGAGATACTTCGCATTAAAATTCTACGATATTATTGGAGTTTAACAAGACAATTTGGAGAATAAAATGAGATAAACAACATTTTATATATTTGGAATGTTCATTCACCGGTAGCCAGTATATACCATTTTTATGAAAGAAAAAAAAAAGGAACAAATAGATTTTAAATTGAACAAAAAATATATTAGGCCTAATTATTATGTCGCCCGTAACGGGAATCGAACTCACAACCTTCGACTTATTAGGACCAGGGAACAGTTAATTAGAACGGTCTTGAATCAGGGAACAGTTAAATTACTAACTGTTACCTGGTTAAAGGATGTCTTAACAGACCGCGCCACTAAAGCGTTTTTTTTGTTTTGTGAGTCTAAGGGACATCTTTGGGCGTAACTTAAAAAAGGCGATGAACGTTTGTTGGCAATGAAGTCTAATTTATGTGTACACAATTGTATGCACTTTCGATCAAAAGAGGCGAAGCTGGACGCAGCAACAACAACAACAACAACAGCAGCAACAACAACAAAAACAACAACGCCAACAACAAGAACAGTAGTGAGGTTCTACCTTTATTACTAATCACGCGGGCTATGCCTACAGAATGGCCTCATACGTAAATTTATTTCCTTTAAAAAATGTTTGAATTCATGTTATTCTTTTAAAAATTCCGACAAACAGTTATCGGGCGGGTAAAACAATTTACTTGTAGTCTGAATCAAGTTCGCGGGTTAAATTCCCTATCAGAGATATGCAAAAAATAGGCCTATTCATTTTTAAAACAACCAAGCGCCCTCTTTTTACACCGTTTGTGATTTTCATTTAAACTCATTTTTCCCACAACGGTTAAATCGTAACCTGGAATGAAATGTAAGCACGAGTTCAATTTCAGTTTAGGATTATGCAAAATGAATGTTCGAAAACACCCAAGCTTGTCCAATCACCATCTAAAAAGATTTTGTTTAGATGGGTGACTTTACAGCTCTGTCTAGCCAGGGTTGGTGTTGATCCGGACCTGTGTCAAAGGTCATTAAGTGGTCATTATGGTAAGGTACACAAAATCAGCTTAAATTCAACGAACCAACGACACAACATCCAAGCCCGGGGTCGAGGGTCCTTTGGAGATCATACGATCAATTGTTTAAAGTGGCCCAATTTCAGGTAGAGGTTATGACAAATAGCATGCTTAGGCCGTGTGTCCGCAGAAAAATACCGTATCCCATAATCATCGCGATAACAATTACAAAACCCGATAAATGTTCTGCAGAAACGGGTGTTTAACCTGTTCTAACGAAAAAGAAATTATCCGATAATTGACCTAAATGCGATTTGTTTTTCCTTTGACCCGGGATCAACCTTGATCTTGTTTTTGCGACGACTTCACCGCGGGTGATACGCGAGGAAAAAGGAAATCATCAGAATTTCACTGGAAGTCAGTTTGGCCTGGTAGTAAAGGCAATAAATTATGGCCAGAGTTAGCCTGTCTCACAGGCCCTATGGTCGGGTTTATTCACTTTTATTGCTGGTCGTCGTTGGCGGCGCTACATATATTACGAAAACGACCATACAGAAGCCACTTGGAGCAAGCCTAGGGCATAGTTTGCACAGTTGCCTATTTTAAATTGATTTGATTGTAGACCTATAATATCAGGGCCGTCACCAGCTTTTTCAAGAGGGGGTGCGCTTTTGAAAAAGACAAAACGTATCTAGTCCAGGGGCAAATCTAGGATCCAGTGAAGGGGATGGGGCACGCTTTTTCATATCCGTGTGGGCGATCACTTTGACAAGCAAAAAAAAGAACAAAAAGATAAACGTTATTTACCACGTTTTCAGCGCTTTTGATGTGCGCTTGACTCAACTACAACTCTGTTAGGCCTAGGCCTATTGTTTCTTTTTGGGTCTCGAGGGGATGCGTTGGCACCCTCCGCACGCCTCTTATTATCTGAAATTCATGTGGAAAAATGACCCCCGTCGACGAGGGTGAAATTGTTAGCGATTGACTTGTTTTGTTCTTAATATATTTTACTAGTTTTGTAACCTGATCGCTCAATGTGTTTTTTATGTAAAGGAATAGCTTGTAGGCCTACTTGACAGGGGTTTCCCTAAGTACAGGCATGAGTGATCTCCATTTTCTAACCAAATAAACAACAATATCGGTAATATTATGATGATTGAAACACGCTAGTTCGCCCTAACAATTGCTTGGTTTGGGATTAAAACATTTAGTTTTGATAATCAGCTATGCCCATGTGTAATTTCTTTTTTCAGAGGCCTCCACCTTTACCGCGGCCTATAGACTACAACATGTACTGTACCCGATGCAGTTGAATTTTACAGCTTAACAGCGGTAACTTGTTGTTAGTTAGACTTTAATTAGAGTATTATACAAACGAAACTAGTCTATGATTAGAGGCGAGATCAAAGCGGTTGAAATTCTACCTCTATCGTAACGAGACGTTTGATTGGTCAATTGTTTTCTGTATTGGTCAAATCACCAAATCACAGTAAATGTTAAAAGCAATTAATGTTAATGAAATCGATGGTGAAGAGATGTGTCACAAATGATCTTTCTTAATTAGGTGGTCCTATAATTAGTCCAATTAGAAAATTAGTTTGTCTCGGAATTGATTGAATAATTGATTGATTGATGGAATAATTGATTTAATGATTTTAATAATTATTATATTTTGTTAGTAAACTATAGGCCAAATTTACTGTTAACATTTTAGGAGTGCGTAACACCATCCTTAATTAATAATTTTTATGTGTCTTGATTTGAATACTGTATTTGAATTGTCTGGACGCCCTGATTTCTCTAATATGAGACACGATATCTATATGTTACTTAATTGTACGAAGATTATTGCATCCTAAAAGTAAAAACAAACATATTTACAAATTCAGTTGTATGACCCGTTAACAAAAATCATGTACAAAACTTTTTATAAGCCTATGCCTATATCGTAAGTTGTGATGTATATATGTATACATCTTTCCCTTTGTTTTACCTCATTAATATTCTTTAAAATGCATTTTATACCGTATTTTAATAGACTTGATGTTTGTAATATCATTAATGGTATATTTACAATAATAATATTAATAAGCACTGCGATGCACTAGGCCTACACGTTGAACCATGGAGTAAATTGATTGAACGGGAGAATGTAGTACTACAGGGTAGTAGTATTTTGTAGATTTCAATTATTCTATTAGGCTATGTCTATTATTTTAAAGGGCAGGTTCACCCAAAAAAATATCTTCCTTATATGTTTTAGTTTATCATAAAAAGTATATTCAGCCCTGTTTTTGAATTTTTACGATTCACTTTAATTCATGAGACTCAAGGGGAAAAACAATCCTAAAAATTCCCATATAGTGCTGAATATACTTTTTATGATTAACTAAAACATATAATGAAAAATAATTTTTTGGGTGAACCTTACATTTAAGCCTAAAATTTTATATACGCATGACCTTAGTTTTATAGGTATATTTCGAGTACTAAAATAATCAACTTTAGTTGGTCTTGATAGCATATTTTGTATTAAGCCTAAGCCCAACGAGTAGGCCTACTGGTACAGTTAAAAATACTTTTATTCGGTAGGTCTATATTGAGAACAGTTTCGCTCTTTACAATTAACTATATACAGTATATGTTTTCCATCTACAACAACCCACAAAATGCTGGAATTGCTAAGTAGATTGTTGCCACTTTTCATTCTTTACTGTAATTGGCTTTATACAGAAGTATAAAGTTCCAAACACACTTAAGGGTCTTCTGTCAATACCAACATACAACATCTGGTTGCAGGCTGGAATAATACAAGTTCTGTAATAGGTTCGTCGTTCCCACGTGACCCACCCGTCATATTTCGGCGCTGTTAGCGATAACTTAAAAAGTTATTGTAATTGACAATATAGTTAATAGCGGATAGTTAATAGCGGTACCGTGTTGGAGATTCAGGACTTCTCACAAATCACTCTTTAATGATGAGCTCGACTTACTTAAACTCGTATCAAATCGGACCGGACATTTATCCGGTGCCGAGCGGTATATGCAACGGGGAGCTGTATGATCCGATAAAGTATTTACAAGATTATGCCACAGCCGAGAGTGTTCCACACCAAGCTTGTTGGTACGCTAGCTGCCATTCACCGTTTTTTCTAGCAACAACAGGCGCAACGAACCGATTGCACCCGGGTTTAAATCAGACTACAAGCTTCCAACATACAACCATTCAAGAAAATGGGCGACTGTATTTTGATTTTGACAATGTTAGGGAACATAACATAAGTACAGTTTCAGAAGCAGACGAATCAAAAACAATAGAAACATTGTCTGCTAGTGCTACTGCTACGTCCGCAGTCGGAACTGATCAAGAACATAACCACGCTAAGTCAGATAGTATAAAGACAGAAAACCGTAACTTAGGTAACCATGACAACCTGCCAATAAAGGTTGAAAAACAAGAAAAAGAGAAACCACAGAAAACGCGACTATATCCTTGGATGAAAGGTATAAAAACTTCAGGTATGTATATGGTCATATTATTGTTTTTATGAGAGATCCAAATAGGCCTATTGCTAGTGTAGAATTTCTCTCTTGCAGAGTTATTGTCATCTGTATTTTCTCTAAATTTAAAATAATGTGCTTAATAATAATAATACTAATGATACTAATAATAATAATAATAATAATAATAATAATAATTATTATTATTATTATTGTTATCATTATTATTATTAAATATTATTTCTTATTATTATTACTATTATTATTACCATTATTATTTATTATTATTATTACTATTATTATTACCATTCATTATCATTATCATTATTATTATCATTCATTTTCATTATCATTATTAGGCTTATTATTTAAAGTACTGGATAATAAAAAAAAATATTATAAATTCAAGGTTTTCATTGATATTGGTAAATTAAATTAGTACACATGTTTAACTTAAGGAAGGTAAGTTTTTAATTATAATGACCAATTTTGATGACATTTCAGATAAGATTCACTTAGGCCTATGGCTTACAGTTATGTTCAAGTTCGTTAATCGATGTTGTACTATGAAAATTAAGTTTGGTTTTGTTAAAGTACACGATCTACGGTATACGAAAAGCCACGATAGTTTTTACCAGGCCTAATACCACCTGGGTTTCGTTGAGTTGTGTATATCATTATTATCTCTATACAGTTATTATCAAAGATGATAATTATAAACACATAAAACCATTATAGGCCTACATCAGAAACGTCCATGTTTGTGCTACATATGGACAGCAATATCCAGAACTCATCAGATTTTTAAGCGCCTAGGGTGGGCCTACTTTTGTTTTCTACAGTAAAACATGCTTTTAAATTTAATAACTGGCTAAATCACTAATTAGTAATTTGACGTTAGACCTACCCAAATTAGACCTACCCAAATTTATAAACCCCTTACTACCGTTTATCTGTATATCACCGACTCAAATCCTCTGGTTGACTTCAAATTCTTGTGACGAAAACTGATAAGAACACTCTTGTCCAACGTCTTGATGTGGATGGTGTAAGGCTAAGTATTAGTACCTTGATGATTGAAATGTGTTGTTCTCGATAGTTTAGTTTTCAGTTTATTGTAAACTGAATGAGTTTTGTCTTTGTAGGTCTATATTATATTCCAAATTAAATCACAGGCATATGCCTAAATGGCAGAACCAAGTTAATGAGGCCTAAATCGCATATTTTTCCACAACAGGCAGAAACTTTTGTTTATCGCAAAAAAAAATCCCATAGAAACTACAATTTACAATTTAAAATTTCCCTGCTTAGGCACAGTATACTGATAAGCAATTTTCAAAAGCAGTTTTCTCAAAACTTACATTAGGCCTAGCCTACATGTACGGATTTTATTATTTATAACTTTACAATGAAGCATCAAATGAAACAGATATTTGTGATTATGATTAATCTAAAGATGGTAGTTGTATCCAATTCAAATCAGATGATAGACTTACACCAGGGGCGGATCCAGGATTGTGAATTGGGATGGGGGGGGGGGGGCTTAAAATCCAGATTTTGGAGACAAGCAAAAAAAAAACATTTGCAATAACAGGCCTCTTAGGAGTCTCTATATACAGCCGTTATCCACCTATTTTTAAATTTCCCATTGCCATTTAAGACAAAATTTGTTTTCTTTCGGGTAGATTTTAGGGAGGTGTGGGGGGCGGGAGCGCTTAAGTCAAGCCCCACCCTTAAATCCGCCACTGTACGCTGTATTTTCAGCACCTTTGTTGAAAGTTGATGAAATAGGAATGTTTTAAAACAAAAAAAGGATACCCCCATGCAACATTATTTTTAACTTAAATAGTTAAGTAGGCCAATAGTTTTCCTTAAAGTTTGTTTTTCTCATATTAACTTATGGTTCACTCAATGTTCATAATGCGTTGGAAAACATGTAAGTTTCAATATAAACTTAATTATACCGTTTCGAGTTCCTGGTAGCTCAAGTGTCAATTAGTAACTCATTGAGATGAAGCATTGAACAGTAGTAATGTTTCAGAAAAGCATAAAGGTGAGATGAGGTTTTGGTACGTGTACACCGAACGAGGAATAGCACAGATTAATACCCCGTTGATGGATAATGTCTGACCTTTTAACATAGTAATTTTCATAGACGTCAGGTAGGAAGGGGAATGCTTGTAAAACCAAGAACCAGTGGTAAAATCCGGGATCAAGGGAGCTTTAAATAAGTAATGCTTCTTGGTCAAAATGCTTTTATGATTTTAATGCTATTTATTTTCAATCGCATTATAATTTTTGTCTATTTACTTTTCTGGCATGCTTCATAGCACCGGTTCCACTGCAAGGGGAGCGATGATGAATGCCTCAAAGAAGATGGAGTGTTGAGTCAACTTAATGATTGATGTATGATTTTAATTCGTAAAGGCCCATAGTTTTTAGTAACGCACACATACAGTATGTGTAACAGATAGGCCTATGGCAACACACTTTATAAAAACAATGAGGTTGAAATTGCTAAAAAAAAAGAGCTGATGCTGAGAAAAAATTAAATGAGGTGTTTTCCTTATAGGCCTAACTTTAAAAAAAATCAAGCTCATCACATGAAGTTTTCAGAATGTTTATTAACTTAATACAGTCAACCTTCTCATTTACGAACCTTCTATTTTACAAACACTATTCTGTCAATGACGTCAGTAAAATAATGGCCACTTATGTAAATAAATGATAATGTATATTTGCTATATTTTTTTTGTTTTTCATATTTTATTCCTCCTAGTTCATTTAAACAACTTTTTTTAACAACCAAGAGCACAAAATAAAC
>JAOTQE010051228.1:0-21050 GCA_025631205.1 Nesometra sesokonis
ATTGTATTGAGTAAATCAAACTTTGCTTGATATTTTATTGCGCAAGTCTATTTGATTGCACAATTAATTGACCGTGTGTGGTGACTGTCAATTAAATTGTGAAATAAAGTCATTTGTTTTACGGATTTCGAACCGTCAACATGTCTGATAAACAAGACAAGGCACTGGGAGTGCATAGAGGTTTATAAAAGTTTACCAGCCCTATGGAAAGTGAAGTTTGATGGGCTTGACCATTTGCAAGCTCATTGTAGGACTCAACATCCATGCGCAGAAAGTTCTAAAAATCACTTTGCTCGTTATGGTTTAATTCATGTAGTAATTTGGTGTGTCCCAAAGATGAACGCTGCAGAAACCATTTTTAGACCATTTTTCACGTTCCCTTCTTGGAACGTAGGTTTCCTCTTCTAGCGCAAGTGCAAAAGCCACTGCGATCGCTTTGGGTCAAAATCCCTCATCAACGGATCGCAAGACCAAAGTGACCCTGATTTTTACAATTAACTTGTCAATTATATTGTGCAACCAGGCTTGCGCAATATAACTGACTGTGTATGGGCCACTTAAAGCTTATTTTTTTCAGGCCTTCCACCCAGCCTAATTTCAACATACCACCCACCCTAAACCTCTATTCCTGATGATGACATAATTTATGTCGAACTATTGAATCTTGTCACGATGGCGTGTATCTCATTGCTTGGAGTATGCATTATACTTTCTTACTTGAAGTTGATTAGTGGAACTTTCGGATTTCTAAACCTCTAAAAAATGTAAAACTACAGTTTAATTACTGTGGCTGCCCACCCTTGGATTTTTCTTGCTATATCCATGTTATAATCAAATAATTGATTGTATATGTTCTGTTCGGAATCAACTTACAATTGAACAAATGTTAAATAAAAATTGTGCAATTTATTTGTTAGGCACAAAACTTGTAAATTCTTGCAGCAGGCAATAATAACTAGAAAGCAAGCAACAATCATTAACAAACTTGTTAAATCTAAACCAATTTCAACTTTATATAGAGATTCAATTTCATTTTTTTATGACAGCACTACTGTGAAAAGTGACCTCTTTGCCTTTCAATCCTTGTGGAAATTGTAATTTTTCAGGATAACGATCCAAAATCCAAAAAAAAATCACTGTTTTTTGGATTTATGGTTAACACAAAAACAGGCCTAAGGCAGAGCTTGCAGGAATTGCTACTTACCCATTGGGCAACCTTTCTAAATTTTAGTTTCCTGAATCAAATTTTACTTGCTCTCATAAAGACTATTTACCAAAAGGAAGTGGTTGTTTATATACTAATTTAACAGTTTCCAGTCTGGTACAGTACCTCACAATGGTTGCCCTATTCAAAATTTTGGTTTCCCCGGAATCTTGGGCAAGTGATTTTGCTAAGTGGTGTGGTGGTTGGGTGGGGTCGGCTGCATTTTTTACTGGTGGGTAAGGACTGGGTTCAAATTTGACAAGCAGATACTATAAAGGGACACACTTGTAATTTGATGATATAAGGAAGATGGGTGAACCGGGCGTGCCTCAAGGAAATCTGGCCATGATCATGTAAATTCAAGGTAATTTAAATGGGCCATGATGATTCTGAACCACCCAGATTTCATCCATTACCTGACTATTAACTGATAGTATCTGTTGCCAATGTAAATGAGTAGCATTGGCTATCTTTAGCTTTCCATAACTGTACAGACCAGGCAACCAGGAACGAAATGCAGACCAATGCTCTGAAATAAACGAAAAATATAACTAAATTACTTAAAAATTTGTTTTACATAGTGTTATATTAAAAATAAAATCCATTTAATTGCTTTAAATTGTATTTATATTATAAAGATAGTTAAAAAACATAATTTTAAGATGGGCTCTTTTCCAAGACTACTTTTATAAAATTCAGAGGGGTTTCATTTTAGATTAAGCCCCTAACCATGTACTTTTTTTAAAACAGTAATACTGTTTCTTTTTTTAGCTTTGGCTAGACGGCACTCTATAGCTACCCATCTAATCAAACATTTAACATAGTAATGGATCATTTCGTGACAGTCGGAAAAGTTAAGGGGTGCTTGATTGTTTTAAAACAATAATAATAATTTTTTTTGTATAGTCCTGAAGAAGAACTGAGCTCGCACTATTCTGTAATCAAAGGTTACAAGTCAAATATTTTAATGCCTGCATCAACTATCAGTCGATAACAGATCTGAAATGTGGTAAGGGATCTTTTTGCGACAGTCAGTAAAGTTAAGAGAAAAGTAAAAACAATAGTTTTTTTGTGTTGTCCTGATGGAAAACTGATTTCGCATTTTTTTTATAATCAAAGGTTACAAGTCAAATGTTTTAATTCTTGCATTAACTATCAGTCAATAACAGATCTGAAATTCAGAAGTGGTAGGGGATCTTTTCGCGACAGTCCGTAAAGTTAAAACAATTTGAAAACAAAGGTTTTTTAGGTTTTTATTTGTTCCTGAAGTAGAAATGAACCTGCACAATTTTGTAATCAAAGGTTGCCTGTCAAATGTTTTAATGCCTGAATCAACAATCAGTTGGTAACAGATATGAAGTTCAAAAGTGGTATATGTCTTTTCACAAAAGACAGTAAAGTTAAGACAAAAGTTAAAAATAGTTTTTTTGTATTGTCCTGATGGAGAATTAAGCCTGCACTACTATGCCTTGTCAAACTAAGGGTTGAAATTCCATCTCAGCCTTAAAATGTATCCCATTGACGGAATTTTCAGACAAAAAAAAACGTGACAGATATAGCCATCGAACTTGTAATCTCATGCGTACCCCCTTGTGGTCTTCGCCGTTCGGCCTCATAGAATTAACAGTTCAGAGTAGTGGTACTGTCTCAAATTCCTAATTGGAGAGGAGCCATTCTGAGGTTTGTCGTAAGTTTACACATGTTCACTGTGCTGCCAAGAAACAATTAGGTATCATCCAATGTCATTGACTGAACATTCGCATTTGTTTACTAACGCAAGCTCAATTGCATTTTTTATTCAATTTAATCAGATTTCCTATACGTTTCTTGGTGCAATTTGTCTCCAATTCCTTGCCTTTGAGAGTATAGCTTAATGCACTCTAATGTTTCTGATGGCCAGTCACTTTTGTTCGCTTAGGCCTAGGCTTCTAGGGTTGTGCGAGAAACAAACATAAAGAAGTTACTTACTGATTGGTCCAAGCATTGGGTTAACACAGATTTGATTAAATTCATTACATCCAGCAGCACCTGTGATGACATGAACCGGAGCTTCAGGGTTTCTGTAATGCCTTGCTGTTACTTCATTGTCATATAATGGATATAGACGTTCATACGAATGCTCATGACCTTGAAAGATGACATCAACTCCTTGTGAATGAAACAGGTTTTCAAGACTGTTGATAAAAAATAGGAATTGTTTGATTAAAATGTCTACTTGATAAATATTTTGCAGTGCAGCACATGTGCAGGTCTGAAAAGAAATATTGAGAATCTCAACATTTTGATCAAGTAATTCAATTTGAATTTGATTTATTTGGTGTTGTGTGACACCAAGGATAACCCACTGAAGAAGACTTATTTCCAGTGGGTCCTCCCTTTGAAAAAAACACCCTCCAACTAGGGTTAACAAGGTAGGTAATGGCAGTAAAAAGGTAGATGTAGGTAGTTAACAGGGTTAACCATATAAATACTACCATTCACACATATTAACATTATTATCCTATTATGACCAAAACCCATAAATTTCTCAATTAACATAAGGACACCACCAATGATATGCTGTCAGCAAAGCCCTTAAAGTACAAAGATAAATACAGTCATTAATAGACCTTCAGTTACCATTAACACTGTGCTGCAAGGTAGATCTTTCTAGTAATTTAACATGGTAGACACACCTTGTTGGAGGCTGTTATTTTTTTCAAAGGGCTTCTAGTGATGATTGGTCAGTACACTGGGAGACAATCCCCCTACTCATTTTCGAAGAGTGTACTGCATTCTTTAATGTTTACATGTTGTACAGGGGGACCAATGACATAACGTCTCATCTGAAAGGATGTACTGTACACTATTAACTTATATTTCGACCTTCCAGCTGTAACACAAAGTGGCGAGAGTGGCCTGGCATTCGACCAAACCAGGGAGTTTCCATGGTTTAGAGTGCAGCTAAACAAACCAAGCTAATACCATGCCTCATGAGTTAGGAAAATTTGATGAATGATCAAAATGTGTAAACATCAAGTAGCTCAACATTTCTTTCCGGAGCAAAATGATGTACTGCAAATTTCATATATTGTAAAATGTCATTCCGCCATGTAAACGTTCAAACAGTATAATAATAAAAGGTATTCTGTACTGCAACTTGATGAATTAAAAAAATGGTTTTGAAAATAATTTAGCTCATTTGAAGAAATATAGGATGTAATCTAATTGTAGACACTGAAATATTTTAAAAGTATTTATTTTCACTGCTAAATGCTAAAAATTAACCACTTCAAAAGACTGGAAGCCTTTATTGTATTTTATAACTCTTTAAAATATAATTAACACTTTCCCTGTGTGGTTTTTAAATCGACCAGATTGAGCCAGACCAAAATAGGAGGCCACAACATTTTAACCACCTTTAATAAAAAAGCTAATTTACCCCAAACAATAGAGGGTGCAATATTAATGTTTACATCTTTCAAGTTATACTAAAATATCAGAGTTCACAATTTCCCAACTGACATGTAGATGGCGGCATGCTATGTAATTTAAGCAGGAGACAAGGCAAATCCTATTAGGTGTTTTAATAATTAAACTCATTTTTAATACACTTCTACAAAGTTTTAGCTTTAATGTTCATTCATTCATTCTATTTTGTGTTTGAAGAATGTACAATATACAATATAAAACATTTTCAATAAGTGCAGAATTAATTTGAAAGAAATTACCATTTGAGAAATTTACAAGTTACAGATCTTTATAATGTATGCGATGAATCTTTTATCATAAACTAAAACAATGGTTTGCTGGCGTCTATTCGTAACTTGATTTAGTCATCAATCCAGCAAAGTTTATTAGGCACATGTAGTTACATGCAAAAAAATATTAACCAAAAGCAGCAAGACATAATATTTGAGAAATAATAAATGTGATACACATACAGACCATACTTTTATGACATATGGGAATTTCCATTAAATCAAAACAATACACCCACTTTATAGTAGTTTGTTCCCAACTATATAAATTATAAATTAATAAATTTGAAAAAGTTAGCGATGACCTACAGGGGTGGATTTAGGATTTAAGAAGGGGGGGGGGAGGGGGAAGACTGGCCTCGCCCCTCCTCCTTTTCGAAAGTAAAATATATCAATATTAAATTAATATTGTCTAATAACAAAAAAATATTCTGCAATTAACACGCCCCTAAGGCCATTTCCGGACATCCGAAGACCAAAATTTCCCGGGGAACATGTGCTCGGACCACCTAAAACTTTGACTCGCACACCCCTTCTATCACCCCCCCCCCCCCCCCCTTTTCCAAAAGTCTGCATCTGCCCCTTACTAGTAGTGCACAGCAAGATTTCAACGGATTTCAATACCGAAGACTTGCACATAGGACAAACACGTGCAATAACATACTGTTTAATTCAACATCAATCAAATGCATAAAAAAAACAAAATTCAGAGAAACTGTATTTTAAATTATTTTCTACAATTAATGCAGGATTAGATGGTATTATGGTAGTGCGTTGTGGCCTGGACGCAAAATAATCCGCCACCCATCCTACTTTAGATACAGAGTAATAACGCAACATGCATAGTTCTGCCATGCACAGTGGCGTTAGCATGATGTCAGTATGTTCCGCGTTCTACATTGTTGCAAATCGAAATCTCTCAAACAACTGAGTTTTAGAAGAAAATAATGTATTCAAATTAATTTTAAAGAAAATAACATATGTGAGGTCTCACCACAAAATGAGTCGCATCGTAGGTGAGATCAAATTGACTCATAATCACCAAAATAGGTCTAAAGTCTAATTTTTGAGAAAATTAGTTTAATCAATTATGAGTACTATGGTACTGATGGTACATTATAATACAGCTTTTAAGCCAGTTCGCATGCAGGAACGCATTCTTCATTTAGAATTTCTGAGAATTAGTGTCTTTCATTTTATTTTTTTTTTTTTTGATGGCTTATACCTGATTTTCTCAAAACTGTGTTTTCATACATGCAAACTTTAAAAGCTCATATCTTTGGATCTACTTATCTAATGAATGTCATTTAAAGTGGAGATTAGAGCTTATGTATTGCTCTATTAGAAGGTACCAATAACTCAATTTTGGATTTTCCTACCATGAGACTCATTTTGTGGTGAGACCTCACATGTGGCAGAGCCAAGCCATATAGATATAAGTCGGAAAATTAAAAATTGAGGTTTTTATGGATTATACAACTACACATTATTATCTTTAACATGCAAAAAAAAATCAGTTTCATACAATGTTTCCTTGCAAAGTTATGAACAATCGAAGTTCGAAAATTCAAAATGTAGGTTTTGAGAAAACTGCACTTGAAAATTGTTTATCCGTATACATTGACGAACCAAGGTCATTTTAAATTTCATTTCTAAAACATTTTTGATCATATCTCAAAAATTGTTAAAGTAGTATGAAAGTTGAATGCATGAACTGTATATTTTTTAAATAAAATAAAATTTGAAAAAAATGACAATTTTTAAATTTCTGCCTATTGTGGAAAACTTTTGCCACGACTAGCCTCATTTGGTTTGGCTCTGCCACATATGAGGTCACTCCATAGCCCAGTCCGTTAGTAAAATAAGGCAACATCTTTATGAGTAGGATTTAACAATTCAGAACAGTGGCAGAGCCTGGACATACAAAATTTATTAAAAGCCAGACAATTGAAGTGAAAATTATAATTGCATATATGACAGAAATATTAATATAAAAGGAAAATCATACTTGTCATCAACTATAAATTTTGTTTCAAATTTTGGAGTCCAAGTATGGAAGGATCAAAATTGTTGTCCTAAAAAATACCAAAAAACAATGATTTTTATGACACAAAATTAACTGAATGATTATTGAACAGTAACCGAATAATTATGAATAAAATTAAATTAGCAAGAAAAAAAAAATCTTGTACAATATAATTTGGTTTGTGTTGAAAGTTTCTTTCACCATGTTTCTCGGAAAATTTTAGTTTGTACTAGTACGTCTGCAACCCTGTTTATTGACATGCACTGGACATCTAGCCAGATTGGCCTTGTGCCGGTAAGGCCTCACATGTACCCTGTCGTTAGCATGGTTTAACCTTTGCTGGCAAGCCTTGCACCTTATTGATGAGCAATGCTTGTGGTCAGCAACTAATGGGGGAAACACTACAAGGGTGATGAAAGCTCAGGAAACGTCGGTGACACGCTCGACATGTAAGAAACCCACAGACAAGCTGAATCTCTTTTAAAAAATTTGTCTCAATTTTCGATCACAAGTTCATTATCCTTTGAAAATTTTGACAAGGAGATTAACAAAATCAAGGACAACGTTAAGAACACAGATTTAGATTTTAAAGATGTCTAACATTCAGAAATCTACAAATTTACTTAGATAAGTCTTGTGTTGTTTTTGTCTAATTTATTTTTTAGTGGGGATTTGTAGTTGCCTTTAAAATCTATTTTTAGGACAGTTGGATAGAAACATTCACTATAGGGTCAATGACATTCCCTGTAGAAGCAGCCTGAGAAATAAATTTGTTTGTAACTACTGTATAGGTAAACCATTTTATTAAATGATTAACCAATTGCAATAAATTTATTCATATAGGCCTCATGCCATTAATAATTATTTGTTAAAATAATCAGTTTAATTAATTGATCAATCACTTTTATAATGTATTGTCACTTGAAAGTGACCATAAGTAAGAAAACATTATTTTTTTTACTTTAACTTGATACTATTAAAGTAAAATCAAAGTTAATAACAATTGAAATAAGTATATTTAAACATTTTATAAATAAGATTTTTACACTGAAAAATTACCAAAATTATAGAGGCTCCCATCCTTTTAATGAATTTTCACTCATTTTTAGCGTTACAAAATCAGGGGTAATGTTTTCTAATATTCTAATTTTAAGTGGAATAATCATATTATTTGTATTTTTCCGAAAATTCTTTCAAAATAAATTTTATTTCATGTTTCAGGTGACAATACATCTTTAATGGCTTAAATTTAATTTGATTAATTTTTTAATTTATTTCAAGTGTTAACATTTATATTTCATAGAAATATGTTAAAGCAAAGAATAAAATTTTTTTTTTTTTTAAGAATTAAAACTATCGTACTGTTTAAGTTCTAATTTTAAAAAGCACTCCTGCACTTTAAACAAGCATTTAATGACATAGTCTCTAGATACAAAGTTATTCAACAAATATTCAACTCTGAAAGGATTATCAATGGTCTCAGTATACATACCAACAATGTCCATTCAGTTTAAGTGAAGTTTATTAGCACTTGCTAATAGGGTTGATAAATATACCTTTCTACAACGATTCACATAAAAATACGGTGACAAAATGAACACATTATTAAATTAAAGGTATGATTGAAAATTAGGTTTTCATCAATTTCTTTTGATTGACACTTTGGGAGTTTTTGACCTCTTTGCAGATGCAATTTTAGAATTTTGTTCAAGCAGCCACGGTTGAATTATCTGTGAAGAGTTTTAACTACAGGTTTACACTAAAGTTGCCCTATGGCTTGGTGGTTAACATGTCTGCCTTTCAATCCTGAGATCTTAGGTTCGAATCTGATGTTTTTTCCCATGACCTAACATAACCACTCCATAAGCCTCATCGTGAGACTTGGTTTAGAAAGTATCCAAAGTGCCAAGGAGTGACACTTAACTTGGTGGTAGCATGCTTGCCTTAAAATCATGAAGCCCAGGGTTCGAATCGGACTTCACACTAGGTTCTTTATCATGAGCTAACACCACCACTCGTGAAGCCTCATATAAACTTGGTTTTAAAAAAAGCATGACACAGATCCCATTTGGTAAGTTGTAAAAAAACTTGCTGTTGGATGTGACACGAAAGTAAAAAAAAACCTTGTATAAAATAATCAATTGCGATTTTAGAATAAGCACCCAATTCAAAATTATTCGCCTAAATACAGATGTTCCAACCACTGAGGTATAAAATTTGGAAGATTTTTCAAATCTGAGGTCTAAAATTCAAGAGATTTTTCAAAGTGCGCCCTCTATCTTAAAATACTACACCTTCTACTACTACGTTTTATGACGAAAGAGCCAAAAAAGAAGGCAGTCAATTACAATTTAAAAGTACTGTATTTATTGATTAAATGTTATTCTAAGCCAAATTATGGTACTAGAACATGTTTAAACTTTAGCAGAAAATCGGGAGACTGTTTTAAATTTTGGGAGACTCCCGAACAATTCGAAAGAGTTGGAACCCATGTAAATATCATAAAGCAAAACTGGTTATTGAAATTTTAAAAAATAGGTTGACATGATTAGATAATAATTCAGGCCAACAGGTTGAACCACAATCAGCATGCTAGACACTGGTCATCATATGACACAAATTTGGTTTGGCATAGGTACATGCCAGAATCCATCACTCATCCACTCAATTTTAAATCATTTTTGGCAACAAGTCAATCCAGTTGTTAATTTAAACTGTACTGACTAGCATATAATTGTGCAACTTCCAATTTTAATAGATTTATCCATAAAATGTATCGTAGGTCCTTCCCTGTAAAAAATGTAAGCGGGATCCCAGTGAGATCCCAGTGGGATCCACTGGGATCCCAGTGGGATGGCCTAATCCCACTGGGATTTGATCATCCCGTCGGGATCCCAGTGGGATTAATTCCCGCAATATCGGGATTTTTAAGAATCCCCCACCGGGATTGTGGCGGGATGGGCTAATCCCATTGGGATATCACCATCCCGCTGGGAATCCTGATCAAAAATCCCAGACCAGAATTTCGGGATCCCGGCCAAAAACCTGGATCCCGACCGGGATCCCACTGGGATGCCGACCGGGATCCCGATATTTTTTTTTAAAGGGTTTACCCTATGCTTTACCCTTGAACTAAAGCTGTTGCTCGGTCCCGCTAAACTATGGCCCAGTAAGCCATCATGGCCTTCAAAAATTCAAAACTGCAATAAAAATTGAGCTTCTATTAAACACTCTCAAGATAGGTCTGTGTACAGCAAGTACACCAGGTTTTATTAGTTTAAAATCGATTTAGCATGATCCGGATGGTTAGCGTTGCACTAGCGTTACATGAAAGGATGGTGAAGTAAGAGGATGGTAGGTATTCTGTGATCACTGAAGAGTGAACGCATAAATAGACTTGGAAACAATGGACTAATACTAATAATAAAAAAAAAAACACCTTCTGAATACTATAGGCAGCTCTACCATGTTAAATTACTATTGAGATCTACCTAGCACCACAGAGAACTACCTAGTAAGGAAGTATATAATTACCCTGTCTGTTGATGTTAATAATGCAAGGTTCATTCTAAATAATGACAGTATTTTCCTATGTACTTGTAAAGCATTGCTGATCATATCCCTTGGTATGGTAGTTTTTATAGGGTTGTAACCCTGTTAACTACCTATATCTATCTTGTTGCTACCATTATCTACCATAAAACCGTGATATGGCTTACATAGATTGTCCATATTTTATATAATTCCAATTAAACAATCCATTATATACCAGATGCTTAAAATTCCAACCACCTGACTGGTTAAAACATGGTGGATTTAAAGGGGGTTCACAAGACGTGTGCCTTTAAATTTAAGTACATGTACACCCCATCATATACTGTGTGTGCACCCTTCAAAATTTTCTCTCAAAAATAAAGCGATTGGTAGGCTAGGGAGGCTTGAACTATGAACCTGATGTTCTGTACCCCATTTTGATTTTTACAAGCAATAAAAATAAATACAATTAAAAAAAAATTGTTTTTAGGTCCGAGCGAAACGGACCTTAAAACCTCACTTATGTTCTTGTTGTTGGGGTTGTTGTTGCAACCACAACTTTAAAAGCGTCCAGTGTCACCAGTTTTGAACGGACGTGCATGAAATTTTGTACACATAAATTAAACCCCATTCCCAACAAATGTTCATCGCACTTTTTTAAGTTACACCCCAGGGTGTCCCCTACACTCACAACACCAAAAACGCATTTCGTCAAGTAGTGTAAAAAATGGTTAATTTCAACAAGCGCATGAGTAGGTCGGTTGGTTAAGACATCGTTTAACTGACCGTTCTACAATAGCGAAGGTGGGATCGATTCCCACCACGGTAGGCCCTGAATATTGTTTTTTTTTTTTTTTTTTGGATGAACATTCAATTTATTTAATTTTTTTTATCTTAATTTTGCTCTTTCAAACAATTTTCCTGCAAAATCTACTACCTTAAAATGTAAAATCATGCAACGTGGTCTAATAATTAATAATTGAAAATGCATTTACATCCCAAAATCGCTTTGGACAGGATGAGAACTATGAAATATTTTCTAAACCAAGTTTCATTATGAGGCTTGAGTAGTGGCATTCTCGAATCATGGGAACGAACAGGTTGGAACCAAGGACCTGGGGATTGGAAAGCAGCCATGAAGCATGCTACAGTGCCACTCCTAATGCTTGCCCTGTGATACGTTTTTGGTGTCCTTTATAGTCACGTAACACCTATATATTTTTCAGTCGTTTGTCATAACAGCCTGAACAATATATTTATCAGGTTACTTTTTTTTTTGGGGGGGGGGGAGAGGCTTAAGCCTGTTAAGCCACCCCCTACCCAACTTAAATCCATCCCATCAGTAGTAAAAAATAGTTCACAAATAAACTAGTGTACCTCCTCCCCAACCTCACTTTCACATAATCCTAAAACCAACAATGTAAAAGCTGATCTACATTAAATAAACTACAAAACCATTGAGTAATCTTAAAGATTATATAAATATTAATAGTACTGATATATCTGACATAATTTTATTTAGCATGTTCATAAAATATGAGTATCTTGGCAACAGATGTGACTGGGTGATTGTTGTTGCGTGCGAACGTGAAAATTAGAAAGGAAATAATTGACAGTCAACTTAAAACAAACATAACACTTGTGGAGCTGCATAGTAAAGCAAGATATATCCCTTCTGTCTTCAAATAACAGCATGGCTGAATGCTAGGGCAAGCACCCAGCTGTATAGTAAGCAAGACGTATCCCGCCTGTGCTAAAAAAAACAGCGTGGCTGAATTCTAGGACAAGTCCTCTTACTTGTGATGCTGTAGAGTAAGGAAGACATATGACTTGGTTCCTAAGAAACAACATGGAAGAATGCTATGGCAAGCCCCCAGCTACACAGGTGGCAGAGCCAAGTCAACGGAGGCATAAGTCGAAAAATTGAAAATTGAGTTATTTATAAATTATGAAACTAAACAGTAAAATCTTTAAAATGCAAAAAAAAATCAGTTTCATTCCATCTTTGAAAAGTTATGAACAATCGAAGTTGGAATATTTAGAATGTAAGCTTTAAGCGTAAGATGGTCGCCTCTTCTGAAATTTCAAAATGTTTTGTTTTTTTCTGAAATGCATTTATACAATATATATTGGCCCTATGCGCCGCCTGGTCCCCAGTGTCGCTTCATCAATTTTACTATTCTGGCTATGGCCATGGCGTGGGTGAATATACAAGCAAGCCTCCAGCTGCACAGTATAACTGAAAAATATTTCTTCTGTCCTAAAAAATAAACACCTGGGTGAATACTAAGACAAGTCCCTCACTTGTGGATCTGGTACATACAACATGTGGTACTAAAAATAGCACATTGGTAAATGCTCCCCTCACCTGTGGTTTAGTATGGTACTGTATATCTTTTCTGTCCTCAAAAATGTGTAGAGCCAAGTCAAATAAGACATAGGTCGGAAAATTGAAAATTGGGTTTTTTATGGATTTTAAAACTACACATTATTATCTGTAACATGCAAAAATATCAATTTCATACAACGTTTCCTTGTGTAGTTATGAACAATCAAAGTTCGAACATTTAAAATGTAAGTTTTGAGAAAACTGCATTTGAAAATTGTTTATCAGTATATACTGACTAAGCAAGGTAATTTTAAATTTCATTTTTTAACAGTTTGTGATCATATGTCTGAAAATTGTTAAGGCAGTATGGCAGTTGAATGTATGAAATGTATATTTTTGAAATATAATTTGAAAAAATTACCATTTTTAAATTTCTGCCTATTGTGGAAAACTAAAATTTGCGACTTATGTCTCATTTGGTTTGGCTCTGCCACAAATAATAGTGATACTAAAAAGGATAAAACCCTCACTTGTAAAGCTAGTACAACATATCTTTTCTGTCCTCAAAACCAGCATGGGTGAATGCAGGACACATTCCCTCACTTGGCAAAGTGGAGATGTGTGGGTCATATTGCATAAAAAGATAACAATCATTGATCAAAACGCCTAAATGAAGAAAAGTTTGGAGAAAACCAGAAGGAGAGAAAAAAAAATGCATTATGGAAAAAATATTCAAGGATACAGATTTTTTCAGTAAATACCAAACAGTAATTCAAAACAAGAAATACAAATATTTGACTTTTTTAAAATTAAGAATATACTAAATTCTGTTTAAATTTGTTTTTTATAGTTTTGCAACTTCATCTTTGTATAATTTCAAACATAATTTTAGTTACGTTTAATCATAACTTTTATCAACTTCATTGCACTTTCTGTTTCATCTATAAATCCGAACCTCAGAGACCACACCTATGGATTGAATGAGCTATCCAGAATAATGATTGAATAATGATGGGCATGTTGAAAAGGACAACATTGAAAAGCACTTGAGAAGGCAGCTCCAACTGACAACTGATGACTTTGACATATAATGTGAGCTAAAAATAACTTTGTTGCTGAGGCCCGACCCAAAATCTTCAATATCAGGGTCCGTCTTTTTTTCCCTTAAATTTCATATATTTTGATTGTTAGCAAAATACATACTGTAAAACTATCTAAAAAATTGTAAGATATACATGAACGTAACCCAAAAATTGTAAAAAAAATGTATTTATACTTCCTCAACTTTTGGAGATAAAAACAAGGTTGGGTTATTGAAAAAAAAACAGTAACAGGTGGTAAAACATTTCCCGATTGATTGACCTAATTTTTTTAAAGCATGTGCTTGGGGAACATGAAGATTTTTAGATTTGATCGATGAGCTACAATTTAATAACTGACTTATTGTTGTTATCCCCTTTTGGAAGTGTTAATCGTTTATGGGTGTTTTTTTCCTACATAACTCAAAGTGCAGTGTACTTTATAATAAATGTTAATGTTATTAATGTTGAATGCTGTTCACTTAACAATCAGAAGATTGTTCCAAACACTTAAAAATTGAAATAAATGGTTTCAAAGAAAGGTATGGATTGCTGACTGTGCAAAGTTTTAATCAATGCATATTTTCAGGTGACTGGGTGGTGCAAAGTACAGATATACTAGTAGTCACCTGGGGATCTCACACAGAATATAGACCTATGTTTGATTAAGTTGGAAATATATTTAATGGTGATTCAAACAACGCCCAATTTAGAACCCAATTTAGAAACGTGTAAAACCAAACACTGAGTCATCAACATTTGTGTTTGGAGTTTCATATCTTTTAAAAGGGTCAATCTAAGTCAAAGCTATACTAACATTTTAATTGTATGCTTTATAGTTTGCAAACATGTCAAAATATCCTGTTTCATTTACTGCAGTAATTTAGTTTCAACCATGTTAGATCAGTGTTTGAAAGAGATACTGTATACTGAAAACAACATGTCAAGATGATACCTTGTATGTTATTACAGTCACCAAAGAAAACATATGTGAGGTCTCACCACAAAATGAGTCTTATGGTAGGAATTTCCAAAATGGAGTTATATTGATACCTTCAATTATAGCATAATATAAGCTGTAATCTACACTTTAAATGGCATTCATTGGATATGTAGATCCAAAGATATGGGCATTTGAATTTTTCATGTATGGAAACATGGTTTAGAGAAAATCACCATCAAAAAATAAACAAAAGACTATAAATCTCAGAAAATCAGCATGAAGGACACTTTCCTATACAAAAACTGACCAACAAGGTATATAATAATAAAATATTACCATATTACTCATAATTGATTAAAACTAATTTTCCTAAAAAGTTGACTTCAGACCCATTTTGGTTATCTCAATTTTACCTCACATACGATGTTACTCATTTTGTGGCGAGACCTCACATGTGGCAGTGGTTAGTAAGGTGCATCCTCTTTGCTGTAACTTTACCCTTAATTCTAGGCAGTTCTCATAGATTACCCTGTTAGGTAGGGTTACCCATTGTCTCCAATCGATGTTGAGCACCACCTCACCACCCATGACAACCACTGAGTGGCCTCTCCATGACTGACGTTGCATCCAAGACTCATACCTTCACAAGAGTAGATTCCACACAACCTGTTTTATTCTTGAATTCGCCTCTGGCAGATAAAAGCACATGCAATGCTTCTAATTCTACCTTTCCTTATCAACATCACTTAATCCACGCACTTCACGATTTATATTTAGCCATACATTACAATGTTTCTAATCCTACTTCCATGTACTGTATTTCAACAACTATATTTAGCCAACAAATTACAATATTTCTTATCCTAGAATACCTCCAAGTATTTCAGGTTTTATAAAGAACACATCATGTTTTTAATCCCACCTTCCCTTATCTACATCAGATAACCCATGAAGATTTATATTTATATTTAGCTAAAGCATATATCTCTGCTGTACATCAATTAATTCATGTATTTCAGGTTTATAATTAGACAACACGTTTCAATGTTTCTAATCCCACAATACCCCCATGTATTTTAAGATCTATATTAAGCCAATACATGTTTTTAATCCTATGTTTACTTATCTACATCAGATAACCCATGTACTTCATGATTTATAATTAGACAACACATTTCAATGTTTCTAATCCTACAATACCCCAATGTATTTTAAGATATTAAGCCAATACATGTTTCTAATCCTACATTTCATTATCTACATCAGATAACCCATGTATTTAGAAGCAGCTGGTGTAGCGGTTGTGTTTCGGTCTTCCACTCACGAGGTTGGTGGTTCGAGGCTCACTCTAGTCGATTGTTTGAGTTCCTAGGCACGACACTTTATCTACGTTCCTTCTCTCCACCCAGGAGTATAAGTGGGTACCTGGGAGGTACAATGCCATATGCGCTATTACATATATTTAAATTTAGCAATTAAACTGAAGATCTCAATTCTCATATTGATTGATACAACCCGTTAAATTCTATGTACTTTTATAATATTTAAAACATTTGTAGATGAGTTTTTGACGTGGGTGAGTACTAAAAAGATTTATAGATTGTTTGAGAGAAATTTCCAACAATTAATAATGGCCCACTGTTTGCATGTACGCACTGCCTTAACAACTAATTGCGATTAAGATTGCACACAACTTTTTCCAGTAAGGGGCATTTTTTAATTTTTATTCTGGACGCACGTGAAGATTTGGACCTGGCCACACAAAAGAACTAGGAGCGGCACGCCTCATGAAACATTTTTTTATAAAGCCTGACTATTTTTCATACATGCCAGCAAAGATTTCACAAGACAATTTTACTTCAAATGAAATGGGGCAAGGTATGGCAAACCATGAAGTTGTCGCACAGGAAATTATGGAGATATAGCAAATAAACAGGAGATAATACAAAGGAAATTTGTGTTTATTTTGGTCCATAACATTGGTTATAGATGTCCAATATGGATAACTGAACCCTCATTTTAAAGCTTACAATATGTATACGGTTTCAATATTAACTCCATTTTCACTTTTGCGACAACCTGGTGGTTTTGTCATGACATGCCTCAAATGTTTACACTGTGGTTTTACTTCTGCTTTGTATTGTATGGTTTGATGTTAAGCTCAGGAAACAAATTTTATTTTTTTTTTATATGAGAAAAAGTCAAATCTTGAAAAAGGTGGGAAAATTTGTAAAAATGTGACAGCAACAAAACCATTTATATAAAATATAAAACAGAATAAATCCTTCAAGCATTACAACATACCCATTGCGAACAGCAGAATATTCACGTGTACAATCATCACCATCAGAGTTGGAGCAGTACATAGGGCGGTGGCCCAAGGCTATCACCCATGGTTGCTTGTCTCGGTTCTCATTGGCTTTAGTCAGGTCTGTTTGTAACCACTCAAATTGCTCATTTACTGGGCCATGTGTAAAGAAAACTTCGGTTGAGTAACTGGAGAAATTGATATGCAGAAAAAAAAAGCAATATTATTGTTTAATAGATCTGACAATGACGTACGACTGTGGAATGATTTTGCATTACTAACAATTCACTATGTTAAATGTCTTTCAGGGGCTATCGAAAAAAAATTTTGCTCACTGTGACAAAACACTGTAGATGGCGAATTCAAAATATACAATATATGTACTCTTTTAAATATATCACTTACAACAAAAGTGGTGATCTGGTGAAAGCTTAGTAAAAAATTCAGATTGGTATAGTCTAGGACAACTACTGTATACCAAGCTCTTGGCATTTGAAATCTAGCACAGGGCACACTTGGTCTAAAATTCTAGCTCTAGAGAGCATTATATTAAATCATGGTCTGGCTATGATCGCTAACCTCAAGTTGCCAATTGCGACTGGAATTCTTATTCAGCTAAAACAAAAATGACCTCTTTTACCAAATTGACTAAATTAAAATCCCATAAAACTGTTCAATTTGTGGCCATTTTTATCAGATTTATTGTGGATAAAACTTTGGCTAGAGAATTTGTAATCTGGCTAAAAAAAATATGGAACTTTAATAGCCAGTTTGCCTAAGAAGAAAACTGACCCTGGTGTGAGTATAGTCTGGGCTTTAACGTATAGCCTTTCAGAAAATGCCGTGATTGAAACGGCGAAAAAAATTTCAAAGAATCAACAGAAGCACCAAAATCAACAGGCTCTGTTTTCATGTTAGGATCTTGCATTCTGCAAAGTTTGAAACCAATCCAGTATATAGAATCTTAGTCGTGGTAACAAACTTCCCAAGCAAATTCACAACCGCAGCCTCAGCAGCTGCTGTTTCTGGCTAATGACAATTCAACATCAATGGATGATTGTAAAGTGATCTGTAAAATAGTTTGGGCATACAAACACATTTTTCCCAACAAATTCACAACTACAGCCACCACAGTGCCAACTCTCACGCATTATGCGCGAGTCTCATGCACTGGAGCCTATTTTTGACGTCTCGCACATAAATAATTTTTCTCACGCATTAGCAGAATTCTCACTCATAAACAGTCATTTCATTAGTTTTTCTCATGCATGTGACAATATAGAGCAAAATACGGTAAAAACGGCCCCCAAAACAGTGGAAATTTAGGCAGAAACAGCCAAAAAATGGTCATATGATGTTTTTTTCTATTTTTTTTTTTTTTTTGCTTGGCAGATGGAAATGGGAGAGAATTTGGCCCAGTACTGGTGGCAGGGTTTATCTCCTCCTTGTGGTTCGGCTGGAGGGTTGAAAAACAAGTTACTAGCGCACTGTCTTTCAGATGAGACATTAAGATGTTGGTTTGGTGTACATAATGGCTCATGTGCACTCTTCGAAAAAGGTTAGAGGATTGTCTCACGGTGTACTGCCCAATCATCACAAGAAGAAAGCACTGGAAATAAGTCCACTTCGGACTTTCGTGCATTATCCTTGGTGTTCTACAACACCAAATAAATCAATCAATAAATCAATCAATACTCACATGACAAAGTGAACATTCCCCATGTTGAAGCTGTACCACATCTTGTTGATAGGGATTGGCCAATCTGTGTTAGGAGTTGAAAACCTGTAGCGATAATGGCTAAAACTGTTTGCAATTTCTGAAATAATACCAAAAAATAAGTTCAGTTATTTGGAATTTTATACAAAATAATAATAATGCTGATTTGTATTTGTATCAAATTTTATTGCTGTACTTTATTTAAATTATTTATAGGTTCCCGTTCAATAGCATGTTTTCTACCACTGTGCAAGATAAAAACTGCATCACACTTTGCAAGATGAGAACTACATCACACTTTGCAAGATGAAAACTGCATCACACTTTGCAAGATGAGAACTGCATCACACTTTGCAAGATGAGAACTATAGCACTTTGCCTATACCTACTAAACTGCACTACAATCACTACCAATTAAAAATACATTTTTTAACTGTGAAATAAATATAATAAATTAAAAAATACAGTATACATTGTTCCACCATCTAATTAACATTTTTCTATCTCTGTATCCACAAAATTCAATGATTAGTCTGGTGACAGGCAGGCCACTCTATTACCGCAATAGACCTTCTTCATCAGTTCTACGAATGGATGTCTTGCCGTGGAGCTGGAATGCTATTGTCCAAACACAGTACCATTCATTGATCGTTCGGGAAATCCCCTAAGCAACTGTGGGGAAGAAACTAAGAGCAAAGTCAGATTTGAACCAGTGACCCTGGATTTGAAGGAAAGCATGCTAGCAACCAAGCTAAAATTTCCACTTAGTAGTAAACATTAGTTTGTAATAATTAAATTTTATGAACCTCTTGTGATAGTGACGTTAAATATTAAAGGACATTGATACAGGGATGAATGTCAACTGCACAGGAACTGTACTTGTTTAATTAGGAAGACACATAAACAGACACTAATCCTGCATAGATATATTTAGACTAGGGGGTGACATTATTCAAGAAAAGGGACATTGATCTTAAAAACTAATGATACAAATTTACAGTGACATACACAAATTTATCTAATCATCTATTACGAGTAATCACTTAAAGATTCTCACATTTAAAAACGATAGGATATGAACTATTGACCTGATAGATGTGGGCGGATGAGTGCCTGACAACAGAAACCATAGCAAACATGTCAGGCCTCACCGCAACATGAGTCGCATCGTCTGTGAGATCAAATGAGATAATAGGCCCAAAATACGTTTGAAGTCATATTTTTTATACATTTTGTTTTAATTAATTTTGAGTACTTTGGTACACATCTACTTACATTTCATTATTATGTACTTTTTAGGTCAGTTTTAATACAGAAAAGTGCCATGCATTTATTACAATTTTAGAGATAATTTTTCAGAGTTTTACTGCCACTAACATAATCCTTTGAGAAAAGTAACACCCTCTGACTAGGTAGGTTTTACCATATTAATTAACTAGGGAGATCTACCAAGAACCAAAGAGAATTACTTAGTAAGGTAGTATATAATTACCCTGTCTGTTGATGTTATTAATGCCTTAAGGTTTATTCTAAATAATGGATGTATTTTCCTATGTGTACTTCTTGGTAGTATCACTTGATATGTAGTTTTTATAGGGTTTAACCCTGTTACTACCTACATCTACCTTGTCGCTACCATTATCTACAATGCTATAACAGAGTCATTTTTTTTCTCAAAGGGAATAGCCAAGTCCTATGCCAAAGTTGAATTTGGCTAACTTTTATATTCCAAATTAACCACAGAATGTATTTTATACTCGGATCTTTTATACAGTATCATTTGACAGCCTTTAGCTCATCACACTTGAAATCCAGATAATTATTTTTAAAATAAATTAGCCAAATAACTAACAGATTATTTCTTTGAGCTTACCACTGATTTTTTAATGCATTGAGCCAGTAATGTAAGTTAAAAAAAACATAAAAGATCAAATTGTCAATCAATTGTAGATCCATAGCTTGATTGTTAATGTATTTGCTTGCCATTAAGTCTAATGTACTGGGTTAGAACATGGCTGCGCCTTGAAAAAAATAACACTATCTACTATTCAGTTCAGTTCATTTATTTCCAATGTAACAAAATACAGAGGAGAAGGCTAAAATAAGTTGACAGAAAATCGGTCAACTTTAAGCTATAGCCCCCTTTATATAATTATAATAATTAAGTATA
>JAOTQE010051239.1:2216-21047 GCA_025631205.1 Nesometra sesokonis
CCTACTGAGCTAAATGCCACTCCTACTGAGCTAAATGCCACTCCTACTGAGCTAAATGCCACTCCTACTGAGCTAAACGCCACTCCTACTGAGCTAAATGCCACTCCTACTGAGCTAAATGCCACTCCTACTGAGCTAAATGCCACTCCTACTGAGCTAAATGCACTCCTACTGAGTTAAATGCCACTCCTACTGAGCTAAATGCCACTCCTACTGAGCTAAATGCCACTCCTACTGAGCTAAATGCCACTCCTACTGTGCTAACTGCCGCTCCTACTGAGCTTAATGCCACTCCTACTGAGCTAAATGCCACTCCTACTGAGCTAAATGCCACTCCTACTGAGCTAAATGCCACTCCTACTGTGCTAACTGACACTCCTACTGAGCTAAATGCCATTCTTACTGAGCTAAATGCCACTCCTACTATGCTAAATGCCACTCCTACTGAGCTAAATGCCACTCTTACTGTGCTAACTGCCACTCCTACTGAGCTAAATGCCACTCCTACTGAGCTAAATGCCACTCCTACTGAGCTAAATGCCACTCCTACTGTGCTAACTGCCACTCCTAATGGAGTAATATTCTTGTTCACAAATCTCTTGTTGACTGGGTTCTTTAATGTGCACATGAGCCATGCTGTTGTACACAGGACCAATGGCTTAAAATCTCACAGGAAATACTGTGCGCTATTAACTTTTATATGACAACGAGATAGATTCCTGCATTCTGATTGGTCAATCGTTATCGATCATTTGGCCTATTTCATGGTGACGTCATGAATCATGCAATTTTGGATCCATTTACCGTGCAATTTTGGATCCATACGTTTTGCTCCATTGCAGGCTTGCCGAGACGTGAAAACGCTCGCATTTTATAACGTGCATGATATGCGACACTGAACGTGCCGCGCTCAGTTGTACTGTATTCATTTTGTACTACACTAGCGCTAGCACGTCCCTTCTCACTTGTTTCTAAATTCATAAAATGTCAAATGACAAGGATCTATTTACATATAGGAGGTGTCATATAAAAAAATGTTTTTTCATTCGTGCGATGGACAGAATATTTCATTCGGTGAAAGATGAAATGATCCATTCGCCTCGTAGAATGGATCATCTTTCACCTCATGAAATATTCTGTCCATCGCACTCATAAACATTCATTATTTGTATAAAATTTTGACATTCCAGCTGAAACTCAAAGAGAGTGGCATGGTGTTTGATCAAACTGGGGACCAGCGAGGCTCCACGGTTCAGTGCAGAGCACAATGATTACCTCCAGATAAACCAACTGATCTAAATGCCACTCACAAATGAATTGTATTTGTAATTGTATCTGTTTTTTGACAAAAGAAATGAAATTGAAATGAAATGAAATTATTTTGCCTGTATGGGTTTCACAATGGATAAAAAAATTACCTCAGCAAGAATACAGCCAACAGACCACATGTCAATTTCTGGTCCAAATGGAAGTCCAAATGCCACCTAAAAGAGAAAAAAAAAATGTTTGCCTTAAGTCTTTTTCATGTTCATCTTAACACAGTGTAGTGCAACACTGTTTTGTGATTTTAAGTAAGCAAGAAACATTTTTACAAAAAAGTACCACAAACAAACTGGTTCCTATTATGCTTAAATTTGTTTAATCTGTAAATTTGATATGAAAAGATCCTCCAATTTATTTCGGAAACTGCATTGCCATCGTTTATATTATATAACATACAGTACTCAACCATCCCATTAAGCTTATTTTCCTGTCGATCGTTATTCCAAAATCGCCGTTTTGAAACAGCGTTTTGAATCGTTATAAAGTAAGTTAAAAAATCAACGATAAAATTCAAATCACACTGGACCGCCATAATTCCGCTATTTACTACGCCGTGCGCAACGAAATTCGTAAATCTTCACAACGAATTATTAAAATCTTAGTAAATTTTTATATATTGGTTAGATAGTAATTGTTTATTTTATGTTCTGAATCAAGTTACAACTCCCGAAAATGTAATAAATAAATAAAATGTGTGATTTATTTCTAGGCCCAAAACATGTAAATTCTTGCCACGGGCAATGTTGCATCACGAGCACCCAAATTAACGATCCAAATCGTCAAAGTTGAACTCAGTTTTAGCATTTAAAAAAAAACTGACTTGGAAAAAATTTGAATTAGAGACTGTTAATGGAAAATGCATCAATCTGGCATGAAATATAAATTGGACTTGGGCTTTTTCTGCGGAATTTTCAGATTATCCGATAAAATAGCATCCAAACAAATCAATTTAAGGAAAAGGACTGCGCAAACTCAGTGCAGACCATAATGCATTGCGAGTCCACTAACTTCCGGTGATTTTTTGGATGATTTCCCTTTCCCTCGCGTGGCACCCTGATGGCACTGTGGTGAAATCGTCACAAAAACAAGATCAAGGTTGACCCCGAGTAAAAGGTAAAAAATTATTGCATTTAGGTCAATTATCAAATAATTATCGGAATATTATCGGATGATTTTAGAATAAGTTAAACCCACGGTTCTAAAGCACTTTTATCGGATAATTTTTATCCTGATAATCTATCGGATAACTTTTTTCTGCGGAAACATGGCCTTAGAAACAAAATCAACTTAGGCAAGTTTTACTGAATTAGGTAAGACATAAACCACCACAACTTCAGGAAAATATGAAACACTGCTCAATTTTTTGATTTTTTTTCTGAATCACTTGGATCTGTCAAAGTTATTTGAGTAAGCTTGAATTTTTGTGTATTTTTATGGCAATTTATTAAATGAATGTGGACATATCGAAGGATGCTTGTCCCCTTCATAATACATTCAAATTGATTGATTTGCATTTAGTTACAGGGGCCAAAGTTTTCAAATCAACAAATATATCACTTCATTGCCAAAGGCAGTAACTGTTTAACAAAATAAAAAAAAAAACTACACAAAGAGAAAACATAATATGCAATTAGATGAAAGTAAATCGGTCAATACAAATAATGTAAGATGACTCCCTCTTCATTCTAAACATATTGTACAAAGTTCTTGTTTTATTTTGAAGAAGGGCCCAATGGCCTGACCACTTCTTAGAAATGGCAGCATTAAGTTTTACAATTACTAGTTTATTTTTATACTCTAAGCGGTAATAGATATGCTAACAAAAAACAAACAGTGCTTTATTTGTGCAACAAAAAGGAAAATTTCATTTGCTCATCACAACTCAATTGCATTCAGCATGAATCACTTTTTTTTTAAATTAAATTTGAACAGATTTAACTAGTTGATTGCCTCAACTCTTCACTTGCTTCTGTGAGGAAAAATAGAGGGCACTATCACATTTACATTTAAAATTAATCCTACTATTCTACCCCTCAACTATTGGGATTATTATTGTTAAAAAACTTAATTGATTGCCATACATTAGTGAGCAGTTCACCAACCGTATTATAGATGGCGGTATAAAAAGTAATCTGAAAACACCATAAATGTATTATTTTAATGGCTAGATAGTGAACTTCCATAGAATACATAGCCTCAAAGTGCAATTCCATGGAAGCACCTACTATTGAAGGACATCTCCAGAATTCCACCAATCAAATCACATTACGTTTTAACACTGTTGCTACAGTGAAATTGTACCCCCCAATCTTTCATAAGAGTTTCTGATTTATCAATAATTGGAAACAAATGTAATCCTAATAAAAAGAGAATTGACAAAATAAAATACATGTAACATAAATATATAATTTTTTGACAAAAAAATGTTAAAAGTACAATAATTATACAATTATTATTATGTAACTCAAATGTTTATGACGAAGGCTGACCATCAATACTAAACCATTACCATTAAGACATTATCAAAAAGAAAAATCTATAGAAGCTAGATAAATTTCTATATCGACCTAACCTAAAAAAAAACTCTGATCAGAAATTAAAAAATGAAAACCAAGTGAAGGCCACTTGTTAACATATGGATGCATTTGTCAAAGTTGAGCAAAACATATGAAATAGTACAACATATAATGAACCTATTCTAAAAAAAACTGCTCAGAAATTAGAGAATGGGAGTAAAGTGAAGGCCGATTGTCCCCACATAGTTACATGTATAGGTGCATTGGGCAAAGGTTAGCAACAAATAGCTACAAATATACGGAATAGTATAAATAACGCTTCTTACCTACGACCTAACCTAAAAACTGATTGAAAATTAGAGAAAGGGAACAAAGTGGAGGCCACTTGCTCACATAGAGTTACATATCTAGGCGCATCGGCCAAAGGTTAGCAATCAGTGTATATCACTTTATTGTCCACAGGCATTAATTAAACAATATTCAAATAAAAGGCACAATCCCTCATCCATTTTGTGAATACTGTTTATTAAGTTCTCTTTTTCTTCATCAAAAAAGATAGGCCTATGGCTAACATTCTATTTGGAGCATGGGCCAAAGTTTGAAACAGCAAATAAATCACTTCTTCCCCCGTAAGCCAACATGATACAATTCTAATTTGTGAATTACTAATCTTGTGAACAAAGTTTTTTTTTTTCCTCATAAAGACGCGAATAGTTGAATTGTATAGATAACAATCCTACGTAACCTACAAAACTCATCAGAAATTGGAGTATGAAAACAAAGTGAAGGCTGCTTGTTCCCCTATAGTTACATATCTAGGTGCATCAGCGTATATCACTTTATTGTCGAAAAGCATTAATTGAACAATATCCAAAAAAGGCACAATCCCTCATTCATTTTGTGACTGTTGTTTATTAAGTTCTCTTTTTCTTCATTAATAAAGATAGGCCTATGGCTAATATTCTATTTGGAGCATGGGCCAAAGTTTGGAACAGAAAATAAATCACTTCTTCCTCGTAAGCCAAACTGATACAATTCTAATTTGTGAATTACTACAATTTTGTGAAGGTTTTTTTATCTCGTAAAGACTCATGACTGGCTTTTCTCTAGAAACATAGGCAAAAGTTTAACTACAGCAAATGCATTATCCACTCTCACTGCACAGTGTTATTCGCACCTCTGTGTGCAGAGGTCCCAAGTTGGAAAAACAGAATTCCTGGAGATTTACTTTTGGTCGTCCTACCACTCTTTGTAATGCCTACCCTTCCTGAAATGTGTGTACAAATACCCAAGCTCAACACCTTGCCTGTTATGAAATGATAGTTTCTAACATGTATTGTCACTGCTAAAATGTGTTATTTCTGTTCCCCAAAACATTACTGAACTTCATAGTTGCTTACTTTCAACCAATATTTTACAATAAATAGGCCAATTTATGCTCTGCTTGTAAAACTTTTACAAAACCTGGAGAATTTCCTGGAGAAAACTAAATTCCTGGAGAAAATTTGATAATTCCGGGAGCCCGAGAGATGATCCAAAATTCCTGGAGACTCCAGGAAAATCCTGGACACTTGGGAGGCTAACACAGAGCTCGGAGCTCTGTGTGTGTGACATGTTTGTAAGAAAAATACTTGATATTGAAATAAATGCCAAAAATGTTACTAAAAGGGATTATTTCAAAATTTGCTTTTATGGTGGGTGAGAAAGTTGTATACCTGCCAACTTTTTGGCTCCAATGCGTGAGACAAACCCCGCCACCAGTACCGGGCCACATTTTCTCCCATTTTTATCTCATCTTTATCTGGCAAAAAAAAAAAAAGGTCATCTGACCACTTTTGGGCCGTTTCTGCCTAAATTACCACTATTTTGGGGCCCGTTTTTTACAGTATTTTGCTCTTTATTGTCTCATGCGTTTATGAGTGAGAATTCTGCTAATGCGTGAGAAAAATTATTTATGCATGAGACGTCAAAAAATAGGCTCCAATGCCTGAGACTCGCGCATAATGCGTGAGAGTTGGCAGGTATAAAGTTGTTGGCTTCTGGTGGGAGGAAAAAAACTGGTAATTTGCATAATCTAAACATATGATGTCATGACGGCCATTTTGGCAAGACCAAATAAATCATTCAGTTACAGGGCGGATGAAGAATTTTGAAAAAGGTGGGGGAGGTAGAGATAGACGTTTTGGTCTTTAGATGTCCGGATATGCCTTCAGGGGCATGTCAAGGGATTAATAATCTCATGATTGTCTCATGAGTCTTATGATTGCTGAATATTTTTCGTTTTATGGACAATGATAATAAAATTGATGTCTTACTTTCCGAAAGGGGTGGTGCAGAGCCAGTCTTCCCCGCCCCCTTAAATCTAACCCTGCATTATAGCCAAGCTTCAATTAAACACACTCAATTCATCATTAATTTTTCCAAATATAGTTTCTATTTTTGTCATAATTTATTAAATATAAAGGATATTAATATATTGCTGATCTTATACTTGATGTATTTTATGCTTTTTACATTTTTGTCTTGTAAATTATAGATTGATTTTTATTGGAAAAACCGACTTTTATAGTTATAATGACTTTTGTCGCTTTGGTTTTTTCCAGACCGTTTATATATTGTAAATGTGCTGGTCAAACAAATAAATGAAATGAAATGAAATGAATGCTCATGGTAGATCTTCATCTACAAACATGGGCCAAAGTTTGACAAGAGCAAACACATCATTCAATTTCACGTAATCATTAAGAGAAAAACTATCAATTTCTCATCAATAGACCGAATTAGCGATGGCCTGTGACGTTACGAAAACTCACCTTCGTAGGTACGACAACCAAAACAAACCGTAGAGTCCTATCTCATAACGTAGGGCGAGTGCGAATGCTACCCAAAAATTTCATTGAAATACACATTGAATTTGGCAAGTATGATCATTTTTAAAGCATTCTTAAATATCTACCTTAGTCTTAGATTAAGAACACAGTTGATCTGGTTTTAATTTACATTTAATAAGAAATATACATAATTCAAGCTAGGCCAAAAATCGGAACTCTGTTGATCCACTCAGGAGAGCTAAGCAGTTGTGTGCACTAACGGGTCATTACTGTCTGCATGATTCGGGCCTAAAACCATCCATTGTTCTCTTCAAATTTGACAGGTTTGATCCATTCCAATTTAAATAAAACTAAGCGTAGCTAGTGTTAAAAGGATTTATTAATGTATCCCAACGGTTTGGAATGAGTTACCAACGAAGAAATACAAATACATAAACTATAAGTTTGTCCTTTCTTAGCTCATTTTACACAGCGAAATGTAGAAAATAGTGTCCTCTATTTATATTTATACCCACGAATCCAGATGTAAACAAGGTAGCTAATTCAGTGTATTGTGAAAATCACTGACTTGTTCTCTTTCTTGAAATAGTTATAAAAGAAAACTGATGGCAAATCCTCCTCTAGAAACAAGAGCAAATACATCATACCACCATGCATTAAATAGAACACGCATCAATTCATAATTCATTTTTGTGAGTATCGGTTAATTACCTTGTTCATTTTATTTTTGGTCATGAATACAAAGGTATGCTCAAGGCATGTCTTCCTCTAGAAACATGGGTCAATGTTTGGAAAAAGAAAATTTATCATTCAGTTAGACGGTAAGTAGAACAACTAGGAATTGAATTCTCATTCATTTTTTAAATATCATTCAAATACATTGTTCTCTATTTGCCTACAAATATAAAAGAATGCAAATCTTTCTCTAGAAACATGGGGCAAAGAGTTGGCCAGAGCAAAATGCATCATTTCCAGTAAGACTAAATGCTATCAATTCCTCATACATTTTTCTGAATGGAGTTTGGACCTTGTTCCCTTTTTGGTAATGAATATAAACAAATGCTCAGGGCAAATCTTCCTTTAGAAACATGGGTCAAAGTTTGGCCAGAGAAAATACATCATTCAGTTTCATTTCACTAATAAGTAGACTACTATGAATTCCTTATTCATTTTTGTGAAAATCCTTGAGTAGCTTGTTCTCTTTCTTAAAACAAATGCTCATGGCAGATTTTCCTCATAGGACAAAGTTTAGTATAAGTAAATGAATCATCATCACTATCAATTGTCCAATCATTTTTGTGAATAGAGTTTAGTACAATGGTCTATTTTTTGTGTCCATGATTATACAGACAGTCTCACAGCAAATTACCTCGTGTAATCTATTGTGCTGATAAACGGACCAGTGCAGCTCCTTTAATGCGTGAACTGCACTGGCTTCCAGTACAACAGAGGATCAAATTTAAGATCTTAACTCAAGTGCACAGTTTGTGTCCATGGAAATGCTCCAATTTATTTGAAAAACCTTATTTATATATACACGCCACGTCGTTCTGGGCTAATATCGCCAATTGACGTCTTAAAACTTACTGTTCCAACAAATAGATGTCTTAGTGGTGATGGTGCTTTTAGTATCCTAGGGCCAAAGTTATGGAACAGCCTGCCTATTCACATACGTGAATGCAGTACGTTTTCCGAATTTAAACACCATCTCAAGACATTTTTGTTTCCAACGTAGATTCTTTTTCCTTAAGTTTTGTACGACGCTCTGATCTCTTTTGGAAGGGCGCCTAATAAGCAACAATAATAATAATTATTATTATTACTATTATTATTATTATCACCTCTGTTTGCAATGTACATGAACTACTAAATACACCAATATTGCCATCTTTCGCTCTCTCTGAAAGTGACATAAAATTTGCAAAGAATTTGTAATTGTTAATTATAGCCAACACAAAAGGTACAAGATTGATAGTATTATTAAAAACATAATCCTCAAAGGCAAAGAATAACGCAGAGCTAATCATAGCATTGGACTGCCATCAACGGATTACTACAAAAAGTTCAATGGTGCTTACGCATAACCTATTGATCTTTGTATGTATTACTTTGATTAAACTCTTTGGATTATATACTGATAATTACCTCAATTAATTAACAACACTATCCTCACAATTGAATGGCTTCATCTTTAGCATGCATTAATGCCTTCAATTATTAAGTTATTAGTTTAGCGGTTCTTATATACTTCCAGCTGCTGTCAATGAGGGATAATAATTAATCCTAAAGCCACAATCGCATTGCACAACACACTGGCTAGTTTTCCAATAATTAGTCCAGTGCGAACAGCACAGTAAGTTTACCTAACCATATAGATAAGGAAAGTTACCCATGCCGCATGGTTAGTTTAACTGAGTCCCCCCGCCCAGGAAAACTGACCAGGTTTAGTTTTACCAAGCAGGAAAGTCCAATGCGAACGGAGCAACTTGGGTAATCTTCATATTACAGAATGGCCTTAATTGGTCAATTGGGTGCTCCTGTGAGTTGGGACCTTGAGGAACATGGTTTATTTTACAAGTGTTACCAAAGCTTGTGGTAAAACTAGCCATGGAAAATAATCCAAGTGCGAACGATGGACAAAAATGTAACCATTTTAAATGTTAAATAAAAATTATCCCTTTCTTTAATCCAGTGCGACTGCTGCTTTAGAATTAAATTGACACTGCTGTTAATTAATATTAATCATAATCAACAATGCAAATGGTAGAACTAATCATTTCTTTCATTCAGTTTTTATTTCCGTCAAACCTCCCAACACTAACCATCCTTTGGACTTACAGGGGCTTCACTAGGGGGTGGGTTTGGAGGAGTTGAACAACCTCCAATTGAAAATGTTTGAAAATAAGTTTCTAGGTGCTCATAAAAATTAGTTGTTACTTTCTATTTTATTAAAACAATTTTGGGTTTTCTGTCAAAAATTAGGGGACAATCCTACACTCAAAACTATAAGGGGGGGGGGGGCACATCCCCATCCTCGTAATCTGCATTGGTGTTTGGACCAACCAATTTCGTTCGGCTTTATAGACAATTTGGTTTACTGAAAGTTATGAAATATAAACACTCCTCAAAAAGTGCTAAGAATCGTGTAAGCTGGGGACTATTCAAACTCAAAAAAAATTCTCCAGAGAGTAGCCTACTACATAGATTTATTATTTACGGCTAGATGGTGAACTTCCACAAAATACATAGCTTCAAAGTACAGTTCCATGTAAGCACCTACTATTCTGGAATCCAACCATCAAGTTGTGTTACGTTCTAATGATGTTGCTATGTCGAAATTGTGCACGCGCAATCTTTTATAGAAGTTTCAAATTTATCAATAAATGAAAGTAAATTTAATCCAAATCTAAAAACATTGACAACATAAAATATGTGACATATGTAAATAATTTGTATAACAAAAGAATGTTAAAAATACAATAATTGTAAAACAGTTATTATTTAACTTGAATGTTTTTCACGCAGCCTGACAAAATCAAAATAGTAGGCAGCTACATGGGACTGCAATTCTACAGTGTTAAGCTCACCATCTAGCCGTAAATAATAAATCTATAGATTTTCTATAATCTTTCTTGTACTCTGGAGAACTAAACAAATTGGAGGACCCATAAATAACCAGTCACTTCATCAAACTATACACAATTCTGTTTATTGTTTAAAATAAATCAAGATTTACTATTTTACATTTATATGTGGCAGAGCCAAACCAAATAAGACATAAGTCGATAATAGGCAGAAATTTAAAAATGGTCAATTTTTTTCAAATTTTATTATATTTAAAAAATATACAGTTCATACATGGAAGTTTCATACTACCTTAACAATTTTCAGATATATGATCAAAAATGTTTTAAAAATGTAATTTAAAATGACCTTGCTTAGTCAATGTATACTGATAATTTTCAAATGCAGTTTTGTCAAAACCTAGATTTTAATTCAGCATAACTTCGCAAGGAAACATCGTAAGGAACTGATTTTTTTTGTATGTTAAAGATAATAATGTGTAGTTTTATAATCATAAAAAACTCAATTTTCAACTTATGTCTCATTTGGCTATATGTCTATTTTGTAATTATGAGATTGTCATTTAGTTTTAATTGATCATGATATTCAATCCCGCAAGCTGTAACCTGAAAGCCTACCTGTAATTTACGAGGGCACCTGATACGACAACAATACCCAAAGAGGAACACATAGATAACCCCATGATCAACCATGCCTACCATCTTACCCCTACGAAGCTTCATATTAGCGAAAAATGACAACAATTTGATCAGTCTGGCGCTAAAACGTATTTCAAAATGATCTCAATTGGACTATAAATTAAAAATGTACAACAAGGTTGCAGATTAACATTCAAGAAGATTGTAATATGATATTTGTTTGTAATATGATCTGGGTTGGTGTGTTAAACTTGTCTTGGCTGGGTCTCTCGTGGCTACTAAAACAAAATACTGTAAATGCACATGCATAGAGCTATCATTAGACACATCCCAGGTGTGAACACAAGTGACTAAACATTAATCTTGTCATAGAGATCTGGGTTTCACATGTAGTGTCATCAAAAAATAAAAATAAAAAGGTTGAGAGAAAGGAAATGAGGGAAGAAAAGAGACTGAAAAAAAGGTTAAATTTGTTGAAGAGATATGGATTTTACTATATAGACAACACAGGTATAAGATGTATAGTACCATCAGGCAGAGAGAAAAAGAAGATGAGAGAGTAAAAAGTTGAAAGAATATTTGGGAAAATAAAATTTAGATTTTAATTGCAGCATCATCAACTAAATAAACAAGCAAAGAGAAGACAGATGAGAAGAGACTGGGTAAAGACGAGAAAGAAATGAGAGAAAATGAAAAGTAAAAAATATCAAAGAATGTATTAAAATGCAGAGACACACAGTAAATAGTAGAATAATTAACAATAAGTTGCAGATACTGGGGTATTTCACAGGATTCCCTGGCAACCCCTAAAATGTTTTAGGGACTGGCTCAAAGAGGGCCATTGCCAAGAAAAATGTACAGCTAAAGGCCCATTCCTCCATGTACAAACTTGCTTGTAGGTTACAGGTAACATCCAAAATGAAACCCTAGACCAGCCCCTGACAACGTGTAGTACTCTATGAACTTCAAACATTTATTGGTTCCTATTTAACAAAATAGAAAACTTTCCATTCATCTTTCAAGGTTATGGTGTGTGAGACTCTGCTACGTTCATGTGACAATAGTTTGTAAACATTTAAACGTGACTTTCCAAATAGCTGATAGTTATGCAAATTTGATGTTATACGGTGAACGGTATTCAGCGCTTCTTTCGAAATATTACTTTTAAACTTATATTTGTTTTGTCCCATCACGCTGCAAACTTTAGGGGAAACCACTATAAAGCAAAATAACAAACATATCTAAATAGTTATGCATTTTAGCATACATGTAGTGTTGGTAATCTAGTTGTGTTTTAGTTTTAAAAAAATACATTTAGATAATAGCAAATACCAAAGTATTAATAGATAATGATCTTTGGTGATAAATTATTTTCCTGTGGTAAAAATCTGGCTTGTCTACTAACAACTGTCAACTAACAGAGGGTTTTTTATGGTAATAACCTCATGTTTTGCATTTCATCAAGCCAAGTTGACAGGTACTGTAATGTAGTCTAAATACATACAGGGCTCCCAAGTCTCCAGGATTGTCCTGGAATCTCCAGGAATTTTGGATTATCTCCCGGGCTCCCGGAATTATCAAATTCTCTCTCTGAAATTAGTATTCTCCGGGAGATTCTCCAGGTTTTGCAAAAGTTTTACACTCAGAGCATAAATTGGCCTATTTATTTCAAAATACTGGTCGAAAGTAAGTAACTATTAAGTCCAGTAATGTTTTGAGGAACAGTAATAGCACATTTCAGCAGTGTCAATACATATTAGAAACTATTATTTCGGGTGAGGTGTTGAGCTTATAAATAAGGTTATTTGCAGTACATGCATTTCAGGAAGGGTCCATTATAAACAGTGGTAGGATGACCACGAGAAAATCTCCAGGAATTGGGTTTTTGTAACAAAAAATCTTACAAAGGGATTTCTCAAACGAAATTAACCTCCAGGCCTAAGTTTAGGAACCACGATCCCTGCAAGGTCTGGTTTCATTCAATAAAGTAGAAACTATATTACATGCCAGTCATACACAAAGTAATTAGACATGATGTTTATTCATTCCAATCCACAGAAAATGAACTTATGAGTTATAAATTAATGACGCATGAATTTACAAAACAACAATGTAAATTGAACGAAATGGATGATTGATGATGAGGCAATGTGTAGTTGAAAGTTAAAGCATTGAATTTACCTGATAATTTGATTTGATAATTTGATAATTTGATAATTTGATAATTTGACCCATGGATAGCATATTCTACACAATAATTATTTAAAAATCAACCCTTGGCTATGGGGGGAGGGGGGGGGGGTGGGGCCCTTTCAAGGTCCGGGTGGCAGTGGCGGTGCCAGGGATATTCCAACAGCAGGGCAATTCCCCCACAGGGGGAACCTCGACAGTTTGGTCAAGTTTGAGGTGGGTGCGTGTCCCCAGTTTTCAATTTGACAGGGAAAAAAATAAAATAAAAAACCTGGTTCGCTGTATTTTTCGTGTCTTGCCCCTACTCCCTGTAGCGCCAGCACTGCCGGGTGGGCGTGGTTGGCAGTTTTAATTTGTCAAAAAACAAAAGAAAACGTTATTTCCCAGTTTTGCGTGTGGTGCCCTGTTTTGGTCCATTTTATATCTATTTTTATTTTTAATTCAGGGTCAATTTTAGACCCGGCGCTCCTAATATAAGGAGAGAGGGGGGTCAACTACGTTTTGCCGATAATAGGGGGCGTGCACTGGCAGAAAAATGTACCTAAATATATGTATTGTTCACAATTTCCAATAAGGTTACCATTGGACAGATTCAAAACATCTTGTAGTCTAGTCAATAAAGAGTACTGCTTATTAAAAAAACAACGGTCAAGCTTGAGATTTACCAATCATTATCAAACCTCCAGAGTAGGCCTAGACACACAATAGCAGGACCATACATGTAGGCAGAATAGAAATTCAGGTGAGGCAAAGCCTCATGCTTGCTACGGCCCTGAATCTAAAGTTTGATAATTATGTTCTAGAATACAACTAGTAACCAGGATCAGAACAAAACCTATAATGGAACAACTGTCAGTTTAAGATATACCAGGTCTGACAGGCCTAGATAATTCAGTAGTATTTTAAATTCTCAATCCAACTGGTAATCCAGTTCAACCCCAAACATCTGGTGGAACAACTGTTAGTGTGGGATATACCAGGTCTTACAAGCCTATAAAGCAGTACTGTGGATACATTATGGGCTTAAATGTTTGATAAATTGTTCTAGAATCTGGATCAGCATCAAACCAGTGGGCAATCAAGCCAAGGTTGATACCAAATTTGTCTCAAAATTTGAAGTAAATCAGACAAATAGCTTTTTAGATCCTGAAGTTTACAGATAAGCATAGCCTGTTGCAATATCCCCTCTGCCCTAAATCTTATTTCAGGACCTTCCACCTAATTTCAACCTGACACATATCCCAAACCTAAGAAAAATGTAAAATACTGTTTTTAATCATTGAACCATCTACATATAAATTTCTAGCACCCATCTGTGGATTTTTTTCTAGCTACATCTCTGATTAATTACAGGGCGGATTTGGGGTAAATGAGACCAAAAATAAACAATAGGCATAAATATGGGCAAAAAACACAGGAAATGGGCAAAAACACCATTTTTTGTTTGTCAAAATCAAAGCCCTTAGAACAAACTCACTCAGGTTTGGAAATGGGCGCCCCCTCCCCTTTTTATGGATCCTGGATTCGCACTGAATTAAACATTAAAGACAATATAATACTGTAATATTAAAACTTACTTCCATGAATTACCTGTTATCACTAACATTTCATTTGTGTCTAGTACAATATTCAATTTAATTTACCATGCACTAATTCCTGCAACAATGCACTAATTCCTGGAACAATGCACTAATTCTAAATTGATGCTATTAACTGACAAATTTACCTAAAACCGTTCCCTTTGTTGTTTTAGATGGATGATATTATTTTCAATATAAATTACGCATTTGGAATTTAATCAATTGTGTACAGTACCGTACACATTTCCGTGATACTTGCGGTCTCAGATGTCTCAGATTTCAGGAGGATGCCCCCAGGGGCAATCGTTGTGCAACACTTGAGGGAATAAAACGAGAACAAAGAGATGCACTTCTGAGTTATGATAATTATTGTAATTATTAAGTCAAAATGGTCAAAGATTAAAATACCGGTACAATTGTTTTCTGTTGTAGTGTGTGCCGCAATAGATGAAAGGGTCACAATGTAGAGTTTTTATTATTAATAATATTATTAATAACAATAGTATAGTGCCCGGAGGAAAAATTCATCTGTGTGCTTAGGAATTAAACAAACAAATGGGTGTGTAAAAGCAAGCAAGGATCGATATGTAAAAAGTACTCATTAAAGTGTATCTTACATGCCACAGAAATGAACAAATATTATTTTTGCAACTTGTTCATATTTTTATCTCCTAAAATAATATTTGATTTTATTCTAACACTAAAATAGCAGTAATTATATCTCTTTTCTAAAAATATATTATTAATATTATCATTACAATTTATATTTTCTCATGCATGAGACAATATAGAGCAAAAAACGGTAAAAACATGCCTCTCAACACAGTGGTAATTTAGACGAAACGGCCCAAAAATGGGTTAACTTTTTTGGCCTCAAGATTTAACATCGAAAGTGATCCAATTTTCTTGTCAATTACTATGAAAATCATAATTTTCCAAAATTAAGAATTGAAAACACTGTTTGAAATCACAATTTTGGGGATATACAATTGAAAGAAACAGGCTTCAAATCTTAAAAATATTATTACTATTACAATTTATATACAGTCAGAATTTCTGTAACTGTCCACTCTAGGGACTGTCCATTTTTTTGGTTTTGCTGCAGTGCAATTTATGAAATGTCCCTTTAGTGGCGCTGTAGCTTGGTGGTTTGCCTACCAATCCTGAGGTACTGTATTAGGTTCAATCTTGGTTGGATAATTGCCAATACCTGCCAACTCTCACGCATTATGCATGAGTCTCACACATTGGAGTCTCATGTATAAATAATTTTTCTCACGCATTAGCAGAATTCTCACTCATAGACGGTCATTCAAATAGTTTTTCTCACGCATGAGACAATATCAAGCAAAATACGGTAGTGGTAATTTAGACAGAATCGCCCACAAATAGGCAGATGTGTCTGTTAATTTTTTTTTTGCCTTTTTGCAGGCCTAAGCAAACCCACTTGCCCGATGGTTAGGGCAAGTGTTTTTTTACAATCGGACAACTAAATTTATAGGACTCACTTGTCCGTGGACAAGTATTTTCAGGTAAAACCTAGGCCCAGAAATCCACCTTTTGACAGTATATTGTAGAATAGCCCAAACTTCGATGTACTAGTGTATTTATTTCATAAGTGTAAATTTAGTTTCTATTTTTAGTTATTGCGCAAAAGCCAGACAAGTAAATTATTTTTGTGAATTAAAGTGAATTTTTAAAGGTACTTGCTATGGGACAGGTGTAACAAAATTAAATTCCCTGACCCCTGTGTCAGATTGAAATCGGAGAATATGTGGCCCAGCACCGGTGGCGGGGTTTATCTCACGCTTTGGTGCCAATAAAAGTTGGCAGTATACAATTGTATACTTTATGTTCATTAGCAAGTTAAAACTCACAAAAATGTAAATAAAGCCTGTTTTCATGTCGATCATTATTCCAAAATCGCCGATTTGAAACGGCGTTTTGAATCGTTATAAAAAAGTTAAAAGATTAACGATAAAATTCAAATCACGCTGGACCGCTATATTTCCGCTATTTACTATGCTGTGTGCAACGAAATTTGTAAATCTTCGCGACGAATTAAAATCACAAGAAAACAAATTTAACGAACTTTTCAACTGCAACTTTTATATATTAGTTAGATAATTGTATTTTTTATGTTTTGAAGCAAGTTACAGCTCCCAAAAATTTAATAAATAAACAAAATATGTGATTTATTTCTAGGGTCAAAACATGTAAATTTTTGCCACGGGAAATGTTGCCTTGCAAACACTCAACGTTAACGATCCAAATTATTAAAGTTGAACTTTGACGATCCAAATCATTAACATTTTTGATCACTATGAAAATCGTCATTTTTCAAAAGTAATGATCGAAAATGATGTTTGAAATCGTCGTTTCTTTTTAAAGAATCCTGTCTCTCGGTGGACCACCCAATCAGCACCAGAAGGACCCCATTATCTTCATATTAATGTGTTATCCTTAAGGTATCAAACTGAAATACTGCATACAGTGCCTGTAAGAAAACGCATGAGACAATATCATGTTTGAAACATTAAGTATGTAAGTTACATAAGTCATTCTTTATTCAATATATTTCACTTTCTTGGGATTAAAGTTGTATTACCCTTTGGGAATTAAAATACACACTACATCTATATTATACTACCCTGGGATAGACGTCATAGTTGAGAGCTTACTCTTTGGGTAAACTCAAAATAATCTCATCTATTTTAACTACCCTGGGAGTTCAAAGTTTAAATGACTGGCCTGAATCCTCAGGTCAGACCCCTGGATAATTAGCAAACACCTCAGCCCATGAGGTCATAAGAGTAATAGAACGAAACGGTGAAATTATAGATGGTAATCACTGCCTATACTAAATCATTCGAGACCGAGAATATAGTATGGAAAATAAAAATAAATGGCATTAAAGCATAACACATTAAAAAGGAAATGGGATTGTATTTGTGAGAGAGATAATAATCCCATTCTTATCTTCTGATGACAGTTACCTTTGTATCCTTGACTGACATTTCTGATAATAAATATTTTATTAATTTATAAAATAAAAATAGAAAGATATTATGTAAAAAATTAAAATCCAACTCAGCTTTACATAAACGTGAGGAATTATTCTCTAACTTGCATAGAGAACATATAGGTAAATCACTAAGTCTTTAATGATGGACCCAAACGATCTCAAATTGACAAGGAAAACAACACATTTAAAAAAAATAACTAAAGATTTAATCGTAAACATGTTTCGAAAAATATTAATAAGAATTGCATTTCAGACACATATGAGGCATGACATGTCAAAACGACCAAGTTGTAGGAAAATTGAAAATTGAGTTATTGTTAGAGCTACATTACACTTTTTGCAAGCTTTAAAATGTGGGTTCAATTATCAAAATCAGACATCTACAACTGAAGTTATTGGACAAAATATACACCAATATCCTTTGTATTTCTTTATATTTTCTGTTGTTTATTTGCTTATTTCTCAATAACTTCCTTTGCGACAACTTGGTGGTTTTGCCATGCCTTGCCTCATATTAACAAGCTTTCAATTTGACAACGTGGAACGCGAGACGTATGAAGCAAATAAACAGCTGTGACTGCCGTCATGTGCGTTTTACATTCGTTCAATCAATTTTGATACTGATGACATGCACATAGGACGTGAAAAATGCGTGAATTCAAATACTCGAAGATCAATAAAACGCATTTCAAATTTTTAAAATTGTGGTCACAATACCAATAACAAGGGTGAGGTTCAAAGCTCCGCCTCACATGGACATAAAGCGTATACATTTAAATGATGCATTCTTTCCAAAATCCACCAAAATAATTATCAAACTATTTCAGACTTTTCCTCTGCTTTATTTTTTAGGATACATGCAAAAAATTCTATATTTTTTTTGCATTTTTTAATGTTTTGAAGTAATATAATGACATAGGTACCATTTGATGAAGCAGACGAAAAAACAGACAAAGGAAAAATGGGCAGACAACATCACTGAATGGAATAGAAAATCTTTCTCCGAGTCACAGATGTTATGCACGTAACTGATACTTGTGGAGGGAGCTGGCTGGCTTCAAGTGAGAATAATAATAATGTGACATTTATATAGCGCTTATTGCCAAGGCCTCTAAGCGCTTCACAATTATTACCCCAGTCATT